>ML806476.1:35508-47200 GCA_009831015.1 Picea engelmannii
ACATCCAAAAACCTAACCCTAGGAGATGAAGTGCCAAAAGTCATGTGGGCCCCGTTTGGGTAAGTGAGTACATCAACTTCCCGGGGTCGTAACTTTTGCATACGATCTCCGTTTTAGGCGTGTGATAGCTCGTTGGAAAGATCTATCCGAGGCCTACAACGCTCGAGACAAAATAACAACATAGATGATATTTTGTGAGAGCAACATACCCAAAAAAACATCGTTCAGGGCCTCAAAATGGCCCCGGAAGTTTAGGACCCGAAAAAACTGCTAAAAATAGTAAATTGCCAAAATTGCTAGAAAGCCATTTTGAGCCATTTGGAAAAGGTGGGTGGCCACCGATATCCACCTGGATCAGGGTTTCTTCATTGTTGGGTTTCTCTTGTGAATAGAGCTTGTTCATGGCTGTATTGGAAAGATTCTCTCTAAGAAAAGTTGGTTGGGTTTTTCCCGAAGTTTGGGGCTTTCCCAGGATAAATATTTGTGTCATCTTGTGCTTGTTTATCTACTACTTATATATTTCAGTATATGATTATTGAATGTTAAAAGAAGATAAAAAATTCTATGGTAAATCTAATGTTAACAAAATTAATGAAAATTTAACATTTACTCACTTATGCTAACTCCATGATGCAAAAATGATGAAATGTCACAATCACTTCTCTCATTTATATACAAGTCTAATGAGTGAGTTTAGGAGCCCTTCCTAAACTCAAAAATTAATTAGAATATTTTATTCTTCTTTGTGGATGTGACACCCCATCACAAGCCCACAAAGTCCATCAACTTGCCCATGATTCCCTGGCCTCATTTCAAGGCCGCTTTCACTGAAACGAAAAGCTGGTCTGGTACCAACGAAGATTTCCACATGCCTGGCACCTTGGCCTTTTGTGGTAAGAACTCCCAAAGCTACAAAATCAACACTCCCTCTTAGCGAGGGAGGTATTCTCTACCACTCCTAGCTTGTCTCTGAAGTAGACAAACTTTCCCTTTAGTAGAGGTTTGGTGAGAATGTATGCAATTTTCTCATCTGTAGAAATGTGTTGGAGCTTCAAAACTCCCTTCTGTACTCTGTCTCTGATGAAGTGGTATATGATCTTAATGTGTTTTGACCTATCGTGAAACACTGAGTTCTCTGAGAGCTTGATACAACTTTGGTTGTTGCAGTGAATCACGGTGGGCTCCAACTCCTAACCAAATAATCCTTCAAGAAGCTTGCGAAGCCAGATAGCCTCACAACTCGCCACATTGGATGCCATATACTCTACCTCTGTTGAGCTAAGTGCCATGGAATTCTGTTTCCTGCTGTACCAAGAAACCACTATTAATCCCAGGATGAAACAACGACTAGAAGTGCTCTTCCTGTCAAATGCACTACCTGCCTAATCTGAGTCTGAATATCCATGCAACCTCACTCCATCATCTATGAAATATCTCAAACCAAATCCAACTGTACCTCGAAGGTACCTGAGCACATGTTTTGTTGCAACCCAATGCACCTACCTCGGTTCTATATGAACTGACTCAAGGTGTTGATAACAAAACAAACATCTGGTTTGGTATTAACAAATACATCAATGACCCAATCAATTGCTTATACATCATGGGATCCACGAAGTGTGAATCTAAGGCCCCCAACGTATTCATTTTGGTGGTCATATGTGTAGTCATGGAATTATAGTCCATCATCCCAGATCTCTTTAGTATCTCAACTACATACTTCCCTTGTTCGAGGAAGATCTCGCTTGGTTGTTGCCACACCTCTAATACCAAGAGGTAATACATCAAACCAATATCCTTCATCTCGAACTCTGAGGCCAATTTCATTTTGCGCCTGGAATTTAGATTTTCAACTCCTGTGAGAAACAATGTACTAGGTCCAGTGTAAGATTCCCAATAAAATCTTAGCTATAAATCAACTTATTTCCTTAGGGGAATTTCGCCAAACACTTTAATGGTGGTCCCAAATACACTTTCCAATTGATCTCCCTTTGCTATGCTAACTTCTTAGAGGGTTTCTGATGTGTTTATAGTGTCAAATAATTGTGATTATACCTCCTTATGTCTTCCCAGGTGCTGGCTGTTATGATTATAGGGTGTCTGTCATGTTTAGTGCATCATGTTTCATTGCATCGTTTCTACAAATAGTTGGTATGAAAACTGCTGTAGCTTGCATTTGATTGTTTTATGACTTATTTAAGTGTCTACAACAACATGGAGCATCAAAGAAATACCAACAATAAACATGTGTAACAATGCCCAAGAATGACTCATAAAAGACAACATGATTACTCTAAAATCCCTGACTTATTTAGTATTATAAAGCAGATGCTAAGGGATGTTTCCAATCTGATACAAGGATTTTACAACAGTTATAATAGGCTGTAATGGACCAAATAACAATGTAAATCTGCTGCTCTTGGTCTTCCACAATATGCCCACAAGATCGCTGCTTTAATAGAGGGAATATCGCATGAGAATGATGGTCCAAGTATCAAGAGGTGCGCCCACTATATCATTCCAGATATGAAGTAACGAGGTTGTAGCTTACATATGGGCTACCATAACCCCAAACCCAATGCTAAACTGTATCAAAAATCCTCCACAATCTAACTAAGAACAATAGCTTCCCAATTAGTAAGGATTTCTCTGACAGTAACAACCACATATGAGAAAGAGGCGTCCTCAAGTTTGGCACAAACATGGCTGTAATATATGCACCATATCTGTAGATGATCAAGCTCAGTCCTCCTTAGTAATTGGCTCCAACAAATAGAATTGTCTCCTGTCAGATCTAGTGCCTTCTAACATGAATAAATCACCCAATCATTAGAATAGTAAACCCAACAAGGAGAATGTCCATTTCTCTTCTCTATGGCTCAACCTACAAGGAATAAATCGCCTAATATGCATCTATAATACTCCCAAAGCAGAAGAATAATCAATACCATGCTCAAAACAATGAATAATGGTGTTCCCAATAAAGAAAGATCTGTTCCCAATCAAGGAAATTCGTCCTGCCTCAAAGATTAATTCACCCATCCTTCATTATCCTCATCACAAGGGGAAATAACTCGCCCTTGGCATGCAATTTGACAAACCCAGGAGATGGTTTTGATGAAGCTCCCAAATCTCTGCAACTGAATAAAATATGCATGTAATCACTGAAGCACAAATGAAGTTTCTGAGATGAAACTTCCCCAAGAATGAGATGGGGTTTTCGTCCCACTCACCAAAATACCCAAGGGTTTTCTCCCTAGGGATTTTTTGAACCTGTAGAGAAAGCTCTCCAAACTTCTCACAAAGCGCACAAAATTCCCTACCTCAAATGACTTGCTCCCTTCTCCTTATAAAATATCCAAGAGAGATTATTCTCAACGCTTCTATAAGAGCACTTGTCTTAATAAAGTGACTTTATAATGTTATCTTTTATTTGAATCACTTAAAATGAAATAATAATTAATTAAATATTAGTTGCCAAATTAATTAAGACAACTTAATAAAATAATTAATAAAATGTTTAATTTTTCTTAGGCTTGCCAAAAAATGGGACATGACATCCAAGATCTCCTTGGACCTACTGTCACTGCTTGGAAAAAACAACCTTAGCATTCTTGCCTAGTGCACAACCTCTGCATATTCCCTAGTTTTCAGGTCCAAACTATGGAAGACTTGTAACAATCTTCCTTAATACTAGCAATCCTTGGTGATGTAAGTGTCCCAATCTCTGGTGTCAAAGCTCACATAAATTATCATTGCCATGTACCAGGGATCGAGCTGGCTGATCGATCAACTTGTAGAGACTACCATCATGAGTACCAATGACCTTTGCCGAGTCAAGATTCAATCCTTTTGGCCAAGAGAGAACCTGCCCATCTACGAATGCCACTGCAGACCCTTTTTCCTCCATGAAATAGATAGAGAGTAGGTTCTTCTTCAGTGCAGGTACATACAACACTTCACTCATCTTGAAAGGCTTTCCAGACTTCAGCGGAAACGATGTTGTTCCAACTCCCTTGACTACATACTTGGCATTGTCACCAAGTTCTACTTGTAGTCGTGAGTTCTCTTCTGTCAAACTGGTGAGTGATTTATGTGATCTTGTCATATGACGAGAAGCTCCACTATCCACCAAGTCTCCATGGTGACCTACCTAGAACAAAAACAAGGACAAGAACAAGAACAACACTCCTCTAGTGTTGTAGCCAAAAATGTGTCTCAAGACGATCCCCTTCTCTTCATATCCCAAGCTCTGATACCATGTCAATTTCACATGCAATTCTATGTCACTGATTTTTAGATCTGAAAATTGCTTCCTAGTGAGCTAACAATAGACCCTAACTTTTATCACTGAACACTTTTACACTGAAAATTATTCACTGGATATATATGTAGCGAAAACAACAAGATCATAAATGAATCATCAATACACATGAGACACAAATTTTCTGTTTTGTAACTTTGTCAATTTCATAAATTCCTAGGGCAAAACCAGCCCTCCCAACCAATACAATTTCACCAAAATATGAGGATAATCTTTTCTTGCAAAAACCAGAAAAACCAGAAAATCAAACCTTAGCAAATTCCTGGAAATTTCTTCTGTCCACAAATTTGTTGTAGACCACATGTACGACCTGTTGACATCACCTTTACTATTGTTGACGTCAGCCTGTATGGACCTGTTCCTGCCCATAAAACTTTGTACGAATGTACATGATTCACCTTACTGCAATATGTGTACATACGCGATTGTGCTCATTGCATCCCGCGTACATACGCGATTGTGCCCACTGCAACCCGCGTACATGTACACAAATATTGTACGGACACCTCAGTACGATTTTCTCTTTGCAAATTCCTTCGCAAGTGAATCCTTCCTCATTTCCCACACGTGATCCATAAATCCTAGGCCAGATTTCCTAGGTGCATAAATTTCCTTGCTACAATTACCATGCTCCCTAGCACAAGTGTTTACTCACTTATGCTAACTCCATGATGCCACAATGATGAAAAGTCACAATGACTTCTCTCCTTTATATACAAGTCTAATGAGTGAGTTTATGAGCCCTTCCTAAACTCAACAATTAATTAGAATATTTTATTCCTCTTTGTGGGTGTGACACCCCATCACAAGCCCACAAAGCCCATCAACTTGCCCATGATGCTCTAGCCTCATTTTAAGGCCGATTTCACTAAAACAAAAAGTTGGTCTGGTGCCAACAAAGATTTCCACATGCTTGACACCTCGACCTCTTGTGGGAATAACTCCCTAAGCTACAAAATCAACAATTTTGCATGCTATCATTGTTCAAGGTTATCTTCAAAACCCTAAAAGCCCTAATTTTCCCTTGTTGCGTTGCAAAAGGCTTGGTTAAAGATTGTTAAGACTCCTTTAACTCTAGTCCTTTGTATAACGACCCCCCTAACAATGGTTAAGACTCCCTTAAGGCATCGTTGCCTTTCCCTTGATCCCTTGCAAAAGGTTATCTAGAAGGAAATAGAACAACTAGAAGGAAATCATTAGTGTTCTCTTGCTAGACTTCCTAGGGAAACATAAATCTAGAGATTTTTAAGACTCCTCTTGATCTTGTTGCCTAGCTTTCTCTTTGATCTTTTCCCTTGTGCTCCTCCCTTTGTGACTCCATTTACCTTTTGAAGATAAGGCACTGGTTGGATTAATAAGCACGATGATTGCTCTCTTGAAATCATTCTCTCTTGTTGAATTTCCCATCAAAACAATTGTTCAAGGATTGGATAATTATTTACTTGTTAAGGGATTTCATCTAATATTATTACTTGCTGATTTTGACAGTGAAATATTGCACCTATTACATTCTATTTATTGTTGGTATAACCTCTCGATCTTGTTGCCTAGCTTTCTCTTTGATATTTTCCCTTCTTGTGCTCCTCCCTTTGACTCCATTTACCCTTTGAATATAAGGCATTGGTTTCATTGATAAACGTGATAATTTCTCCCTTGAAATTGTTCTATCTCTTGTTGGATTGTCCATGTTCTAGGGAAGCCATTGATGCAAAAATGTTGTGAAATTGCCTTAATTTGCTTGCTGTTGTTATAAAAGTAATGCTGCAACGATTAGGGCTTCATAAAGTTTGCTGATAACTCTCAATTTACTTCTAATTCATCATGGAAGTTGTTGTCTAATGATTGGATATTGATCTATAAGTTAAGGGATACAACTTGGCATATTCATTTCCTAATTTTAACAGTGATTTCTTGCTGCTGGAGTAAAAGTTTGCTACAACCTTTAAGGCTGTTATATACTGCTGAGAACATTCGTTTTCCAACCCTTCTAACTGTCAAAACAATTGTTCAAAGTATTGGATGATTATCTACTTATTAAGGGATTTCATCTAATATTATTACTTGCTGATTTTGACAGTGAAATATTGCGGTTGTTACATTCTATTCATTGCTGATATAACCTTTAGTGTATTGCAATTTTATCACAACAAGCCTTACTTGTTGAGTTGGTAGTGGTTTTTGGACTTATTTCATGATATTTTATCTTGGGATTGTTGTGCTAACATTGGTTTTGTAGGTGACATCCCAATTGACCCTAGGCCTTGGCCCCTCCCACCAACAAAAAAAGTATAAGCCTCACTAACCACAATTTGCTTTTCTTTGTAATTTAAGATTTTGACATGATAGACTTTGGGATGATTTCAAATTCTTTGAGTGGTTTCCCTGATTGACTATTACTTGAAGTGAACATGAATGATGAGTGCCTTGGTTGAATGATGAGTGGATGGATCACTTTGGTTTTAATGTGCTCTCATGAATGACTCAGATTGCCTAATTTGCTTGTGTTGATTTTTTTGACTATTTTGATTTGCGTAGATAGTTCATTTTGGCGTTCCCCGTGCATGGGGACTTACTGCTGTGTTGAGCTCTTGTTCAAGTGTATCTACTTGGTATTTCTTTATATGTATGGATGTTTTCTATCTACTCACATTCAAAGCACACGAGGTAAATAGTGATAGTGCACCTCACCTTAAGGGAATTTTTATTAAAACATACAAATTCATTTGAATGTACTTGTGTTGTGTTGCTTGAACTTTCTGGAGATAATCTGTGTATAAAATTTTGAAACGTCCAACATTTCGAGTGGACACTTCACCCATCACTAGGGACAAATAAAGCTGAAATGAAAATAGAAAAGAGTGCTTGGGTGGATATTTATAGGGTTAAAAATTAAGGTTAACCGATGTGGAAGAAAGAGTTAACCTTGATTTTTAACCCTATAAATATCCACCCAAGCACTTTTTTCTATTATCATTTCATCTTTATTCGTCATTGATGATGGGTGGAGTGTCCACTCGAAACATTGGACTTTTCAAAATTTTATACACAATTTTTCTCTAGAAAGTTCAAGCAACATTACCTACACACTCATGTACTTGTGTTGATCATCGATATTGTGTTTGCATGTAAATCCTTGAGACCCAACGATTGTTTGAACTTTGCTTTGAGTTCAATTGGATGACAAGCTTGGTTTTGATCATTTGGGTTATTTGTGCATTGATGGATGTAATGCTTTAAAAAATTCTCTTGATTGTAGAGACCTTATAGAAATGCCTTGGTTTATACTAAGATACTTAAATGACAATGTTTCCTTTGCTCGTTATGGATGGTCCACGATCAATTTCTTTCAATAGCATGTCAATGGTAATCATGACGAAGTGAAAGTATTCAAATGTATGGTAACCCATGAATGTATTTGATTAGTTTATCTCATTGATCATATGGCACCAATTACATTTAATTGCTTGTGCACTAATGAATTTGATCTTTATTATGAATTGAAGTTTGGATTGATAGCAGTCAAAGCTCATTTTCTTGTCTCACATGGTTTATGGCAGGATGGTACATTCGAATTTATAAATGAATTCTTAATATCGTTTGCCACCTAACCTCAAGGGTAGTGGTTACAAGCATAACGAGGATGGTCACTAAAAGGGTAAATTTGAGAATGTTTTGATAACAATGTTCATGACATGGTTACATATTTCATGATTGCTTATAACCCCTATTTTTCACAAATGCTAGCTCCTTGAGTTATAATGCATTTCTATCGAAGTTTTAATGACATTTACATATATGCATTAGCGTGTGTTTTGGAAGGTATTGAGCATAGATAGACCAACCTTTTTGCAATGAATTGGAGCATGGTTACTAATGCAGATAAAATAATATATGACAATGATGACATTCCAAAGTATAATCATTGAGATTATTGAAGCAACACTATGTATGAGAACCAAACTTTCCTTGTGGTGCCTATTTATGCGTAATTTCATGGTCTGATTGAATGAAGTATTGGAACTCTAGAAGCGGCTAGATTGATGATTTTGGGGTCATTGATTTCAATTGACAGAAATCAATTAAGATCCATAGAAGAAAACACTCTTAAACAATTTCACATTAATGAACTATTTTTCGCTACATGTTTAATGAAAGGTAAATATATTATCTATCTTGATGTTGTAAAGATCTTGGTGTCCTCTAAGACTTGATTTAAATTAGACATAGAGCCAAGCTTGTATAGGGGAGTTATGAAAAGTAAAGGGAACATTTTTAATTGTAGATAATTATTTTTGCTAATTAATGTCACTATTGGATTTCTTTGTGACCAACTTTGTTTGGAGTTTGTTGTTGATGACCATCACTTCTTTCTCATTGTTTTTACTTACCTGGAATTGCAAAGGGCCTCATTAACTCATCGACTGGCAATTAATCACCTCAAGCCTAGCAAGTCGATGCATGGGAGAATTACTTAATGGTTTTTCTAAGTGTTTTGGCACATTGACACTTGATATTGGTTTTTCTAAGTGTTTTGGCAAATTGACCATATGGGACAAATTACTCATATTCAAGGCACATTTCTCCCTTAACTCAACAAAATGCACGTATGAAACAAAGAACTCACATTTGAGGCAAACAAACTCTCAAACATAGTAATTTGGGCATTCTATGTATCAAACTTAGCATGTCTTTTATGGGACCGATCGACATGGTTTTTAATGAGTATTTTTGATAGGATGCCCAACTAAAACAATTTTTTCTCACCTCCAAGGCACAATGTGCCCTTTAAATCAGTGAATTTCCCATGTGACACATATTGCTCACCTCCAAGGCACGCTGAGGCCCTAACTCAACAATTTAATCCGATCACATCCACCTTAGAGGCAAGTAATCCATCAAAATCGACGATTTAATTGTGTTTAGATGCTTGAATCCACCAACTATTCCACCATGTGGCAATTCATTTACCACAAGCAAGCTTGTTTATCATCTCTTTGTTGTAGGCGAGTGTTTCATTATTCCCAGGTTTCTTCTATTGCAGGTTGTGAGTTTCCCAAGGGTGTTTCACTCTCATGTGGATTGATTCATTCATCACATTTGTGTAATGCTCTTTTGGTCTCTAGGCATTGCTCTTCTGGCTAAATTTCACCCTGATATGTTGTTGCATGGTTTAGATACTTCAAGACAGTTGAATCAAATCTTCATTCTTCATTGCAAATTGATTTTGTACCCGGGACAAGTGTGCATTGCACTTTGGTCTTTGGGAATCCTATCTATTATTAAAACTAGTTTGAAGTGGTGGCCATCTCTACCTATTTAAACATCGCATTAGGGAAGCGATTGAAATTCAAAGAAATCCAAGCAACCTTAATAGGGATAATGGCCTAGAACTGAATGAAATGTGGCTTCCCTTGATAAAAAGAAATAATAATTAAAACAATCAAGTTCACGAAAACCCTAATTTTTAAAAATTAAAAACAATTTTTATTTAATAAACCTTGATTAATCATTACTTAAAATGCTAAAGTCCTCAAAGATCTTTTTATAATATATTTTTTAATAATAATAATTAGTAAACAACATTAGAATACTCTCATTAAAAATTAAAAAGCTTTTCAAAAGCATTCTAAATAAAAAAACAACATTAATATTTAAAATGAATTGGAAATTCCAAACAATATCATAACCTAAGAATAAATTATAAAATAGTAATTTAACAACTGGAAATATAAAGATTATAAATAAACCTAATTAATAATTGTAGAATTGGGATTCCTCCCAGCTGACAGTTAAGATTTCCTCTAGCCATTTAACAGTTATATGAAGCCTCTCTCTTAAATCTTAACCCATGCTTCTTGTCCTGAAGATGGATCTTGATATGGATCTGAAACGTCGACAATCCATCAACGAAACTGTGGTTTTTCCGAACTTGATTGAAAACCCTCACCACATAAATCTTATTGAGCAAATTGTTTGAATCCTCAAGGAGTAACAAGGTTTTCATTCATGGTTCTTCCAATAAAGGGAAACATCGTTTCCAAGACGTAGATAATTGTCATCTTTTGAACTTTGGCATTTACCTTTCCCGATAAGTTAATTTTGATCATTTGCATTCATATTCAGAATCCATTGTATGTAGTTTTCCAACTTCACACAAGGCTTCATATTTGCCCCATTTTTGTCCTTAACAATGTTGTGAGAACATTGTTCAATGATAGATCCTTCTTTGTTTGTAGAGTTTATATTATAGATTTTAATAAAAACCTTGGTGTGAGAACCTACAAAATTATTGTAATAAAATTAATTTTGTAATAAAATTGTTGTTGGATAATTGATCATATATTTATTTTACTCAAGGGTTCCATTGCCAAACTATATTTAGAAACATTGGGACAATACTTATGAGGTTTGATTAATTCATAAAATGAAGGCTTGATAAAATAATTTTTCCATGTGTCTTTTATAAATAAATCTCTAGCCATTTTTTCTCTCACAATTGTTTAATGAAAATTTGCTTCTACATGAAGGTAATGGAAAAAAGGATGAAGTATTTTCCATTAGAATCAAATTTGTGGTTCACATATACAATGTTTTCACCAATTCTTCAGTGTTATACCATAGATATAGAGGTGTCCCCCCACCACAAGTGTGAGAAAAAACAAAAGGCTACTTAAAAAGCTGACATGGACAAGTGTCGTTTATATGGATTGCATGGTCAAAATGTCTCATATCCATAAAATGACTTGGGAGGAGTTGTTTCCATGTGGTAATTTTATTTGAAGTTTGATCTAAAATGTTGATGTCTTGTTGCATGCTTTAAAATATCAAGGAGGTGATACAATTAGTTGTTTCAATTCCACAAACATCCACAAGATTTATCACTTCTCCATTCCCACAATTTGTGTGAGAAAAACATTTGTGGAAGAGGTAAAAGACTCGTTGGTGCTTCTAAACTTGTTGTATGGATTGTTAGATACTCAACACATATAGATGAGTTGGATACCAATAATGTATGAGAGGTTAGATCATGGTACAATGTTCAACTAGGTGGACCCAATTTCTAGTGGTCTCGTTCGCACTTTGCAGAAGTCTACTGCACTTGAGCAAAGGGAATCAACATGTTTTTACATGTCACCATACCACTAGAGCGTGTGGAAGACTAGGTATTTGTAGGATTATTCCAACCTTTGTGTTTATGTATTGTCCTTGCTACACCAAATCATCTAATGCGAAGAATCCCTATTTTTCACTATCGAGTCTATCGAAGCAATGGTGTTGATTGATGATTGGTACATGCAAGAGGAAAGTTTCTACATCAAGGTTGATGGGATATCTATAAATATCAATGCATTATCGAAGTATGTGTTC
>ML806476.1:47337-80485 GCA_009831015.1 Picea engelmannii
TGCAGTTGGAGAAGAAGGAAGAGAGAGAGAGGCACATACTTGGGAGAGGACTTTCTGTATTTGTTTGAGTTATCTCTTGGCATTGTATTGGCTATCTATATTAAGAAGTTTTTGTTGGGTTTTCTCCCCCATGAGTGTTTCCCAGGATAAATGATGTGTCTCTTGTGATTGCGTATTTCTCAGCGATCCTATCTATGCTATGATTATCTAGTAAATTGAAAAGAAACCTAATAATAGCTTAGAACCTTAACATGGAATCAGAGCTAAGCTGAAGAGAGCATCTTTCAAAAGAAAAAGAGAAAAACGTCACTATTGCCGTACATGCAAATTATGGATTTTTATTGAAGAAGATTTTCAGCCCTAAAACCATCTAGAAAAGTGTGCCCTTCCTCAAGGATCAATTTGGCATCCTCAGCGCAACTTTTCAGTGGCTAGATCTCCCGAAAAGTGAAACCCTAGTTTTCACAAAGTACCAGAAGTACCAGAAACACCAATCCAGAAATCCGTTGATCAAGTTTGAAGGGGTAAAATTTGGATTTTCAGAAATCTGACTGCACCATCTTACTCGCCTCAGCTCAGCGCATCTATCCCTTGGATCAAAATTTCAAAATTTGAAGTTTGAAAAATTAGGGTTTCCTCATAAAACCCTAAGTTGCAGTTGCAGTTACAGTTGTATTTGCAGTCTCAGAATCAGTTGCAGTATCAATTGCAATTGCAGTATTAGTTGAAGTATCAATCATAGTACCAGTTGCAGTCACCCTTGAAGTTTTTAAGAGTTGGTGATCATTACCGCTACTACCAGATGGTGCCACTACTTGCAAATTCCATCAGAGGTATGTACTCACACATGTTTAAATGGTTAAGCTTTAAAAGGTATTTGCAAGAGAAGGGATATCTTGCCATAGATCTAGAAGGATCTCAAGATCCAACACATTCATAAGAATAATGCAACTCAGGTTTGACTATTCTAATATGCATCTATTTGTTATGACATTATTTTGATCAATGTTGCATGTTGAAGCTATGACCATCATACTAATCTTCGGTCAAAATCTAAGTCAAGGTATTAGATGGATTAAAGTTTATTCTCTAACCCAATATTATATCAAGATAACATATTGTCTTAGTACAAGAAGACAGGTTGAAGAAAGCACTCGTCATCTTGAGTGAAGGAGACTTGGAGGAAAAGTAGCATGCTCATTCTTGAGGACAAGGTTCCAGGTTTGATTAATTAAGTTGATAATATTAATAGTTTCACTTGACAAGTTGATGACTACCCCTTTATAAGTAAACACTATAGTTGAGATAACAATGCTTGAAAAGTATTATACTTTGTAGCATGTGAGCATATTGAGATAAATGCTTAATGTAATCATTTGCATGATACAACTAACATCTCCTTTAGGAGAAACCTCTTGTGTTAGTTCCGGGTTGCCATGGAGGAATGTTTGATCACAACACTATAAGAGTGTTGACCTAATTTTGTATTGTATTTCTTACTTTTGATCTTTGCTTTAGACAAGTCACAAGTGATAGCTCTAAATGAGCCACTGTGATGATTATTCGTGCTATTGTTTTATCTACTATTTTCAAAAGAGTATTATTCTTGCTTTCTGTTTCAGGTCACATGAGATAAACCTAAGGAAGCTATAGTGAAGGTTGCAAGAAGACAACATATTAGATGAGATATGAAGCACACTATGTACATGACCATATACACTCATGTACCAAATAAGATGAAGAAGAAGCTATGTCTTGAGATTCAGAGTATCTCATATGAAGATTGATTAAAAGGAGCAAAAGGCTCCAAATATGATCGAACATTAGAACGGGAAGCAGGTCTCGTTTGAAGCCCGACTCTGTCTTTCATATTTAGACTTGGTATTCAACACTAAGTATACCCTGTAAGAGATGATAAAGTCCTTGTAGACTCAAAAGAAATCAAGAGTAAGCCTAATCTTAGAAAGGATTAGATGAAGAGACAACTCCCAGGACTGGGAGACAGATGCCGTGAGAAGACTAGATTGTAGCTTCAGAAACTTCTAGGAGATATGAAATCTCCTGGGAAGATTCCCTTGTTTCAGTAACAGAGAAGAAAGCTAGTCAGAAAGACTAGAATATGGATTCTTCCGTGAGACTAGAAGATAAGTCAGTATTGACATCCAAGTTTGATCTATACAGATCAAGCATGTTGCAGATGAACAAAGCCTGATGTGTGTCCAGAGGATTCTCCCAACAAGAGGGAGAAGACTCTGCCGAGACACTTATTGAAGAAATAGTTCCAGTGTTTATGAAGACAACCAGAACAACCATGATTCATATATAGTATGAGATGCAAGGGGAGAAATCCCCATATTTAAAATTGAGTGGCAGTTGGTGCAGTGCATTAGTTGGGTCATGGAAACATAACTATGATAAAAGATAACGTTACCTCCATGAAAGAAGAGCCATCTTGTGTATCATTTATTGATTCACTCTCAGTTTCAGATGAAGTTGTTTCCATGATGGAGTAGAGGAGTTACTCCCAGATTTCAACAGTCACAATGAGAATGGAGCAACCATTCTCAACTTTAGAGCAGATGCAGTTGTAGAGTCCCATTCCAGAAGGAATAGTTGCAGAAAGAGGAGAGGACATACCCTCAATCAATGAGATAGATAGTGCCTTGCAGAAGCACATAGAGCTAGCACATGATTGTGCATATTGAGTTGCAACTCAACAAGTGTACCAGTTTGGTACAATTTAATGAGAAACTTTGATTTGGAGATTGAAGATAGAAAGACTCATGTCTGCCAATTGAAGGAAGCTCTGTACGTGTTGAAGCAAGCTCCTAGAGCTTGGTATAGAAGAATTGACAGTGTCATGACGAGCTTGGACTTTACCAAGAGTAAAGTTGAGTCTAACCTTTATGTCAAGGTTATGAATGATGAGCTAGTGATGTTATTACTATATGTAGATGATGTATTCTTGACAAGATGAAGAAAATATCATCACATATTGCAGAAGAAGATTGCCACAAAGTTTGATGGAAGACCTAAATGCATTATCTCTTAGGTATTGAAGTTTGGCAGAGCACAGAGAAGATCTTCTTTAACTAAGGGAAGTATGCAGTTAAAATTGAAAAGGGTTGACATGATGTAAATCCATGTACAAACCCATGGAAACAAAGCTAAAGCTTCTGGTCGACACTTCATCAGAATTGATTGATGTCATGTTGTATAGACAGATAATTGGATCATTGATGTATCTGACGAACACCAGACCAGATATATGTTTTGCCGTGAACACTTAGAGCCAGTTTCTAGTAGAACCTAGACATGTTCACCTAGTTGTTGTAAAACATGTGATGAGGTACCTTAAGGGTACATTAGATTGTGGTCTCAATTATGATGGAGATCATGACTTCAAACTGAGTGGGCACACTGATTCAGATTGGGATGGAAGTGTCTCCGAAATGAAGAGCACTTCAAGATGCTGTTTGAGTTTGGGATCAACTATGATCTCATGGTAGAGTAGGAAGAAATCAAGCATTTCTCTCAGTACAACAAAAGCAGAATACATTGCTGCGTGTTCTACCATTTGTGAAGCCATATGGATTCGTAAGTTGTTGACTGGTATATTCGACCTAGAGATGGAAGCAACCACGATCCTATGTGATAACCAGAGCTGTATAAAGATGACAGAGAACCCTGTGTTCCATGACAAGTCAAAACACATAGAGATACGATATCATTACATCCGTGACATGGTGCAGAGAGGAGCCATAAAGCTCCAATATGTTAGTACGGATGAACATGTTGCTGATGTGTTGACTAAGCCTCTATCTCGTGTAAAGTTTGAGCACTTTCGAGATAAACTTGGTATAGTCCGAAAGGACCTCCCTCGAAAGGGGTAGTAGTGTGGTGTTGCCAGCTTAATTGTTGTGTTGTGATTCCAGCTTAATTACTGTGTGGTGTTGCCAACTTAATTGTTGTGTTGTGATTCCAGCTTAATTGTTGTGTGGTGTTTCCAGCTTAATTGTTGTGTTGTGATTCCAGCTTAATTGTTGTGTGGTGTTGCCAACTTAATTGTTGTGTTGTGATTCTATCTTAATTGCTGTGTGGTGTTGCCATCTTAATTGCTGTGTTGTGATTCCAACTTAATTTCTGTGTGGTGTTGCCAACTTAATTGCTGTGATGATGTACCATCCTAGTGATGTGATGCCAACTTAATTGTTATGACGATGTGATAACTTAATTGTTGTGATGATGTACCAACCTAGTGCTGTGATGCCATCTTAATTGTTGTGATGATGTGCCAGCTTAATTGCTGTGATGCCAGCCTCGTGATGATGACATGTTAGCCTTGTGCTGTGATGATGTGCCAACCTCATGTTGTGATGATGTGCCAGCCTCGTGCTGTGATGCCAACTTCATGCTGATGATATTGTGTAGTCAACTCCATGCTGTGATGCCAGCCTCGTGCTGAAGACTCTCAACCTAGTGCTGATGTTGATGATGCTCCAACCTTCGTGCTGTGATGTTGTTGTTGTTGATGATGCTCGAACCTTTGTGCTGTGATATTGTCATTTTTGATGTTGTATCAACCTTGTGATTTTATTGATGATGATGATGTATTAGTGTTATACTAATCCATGTTGATGCAGATGATGATGATGATGATGCCACTTTATCTTCTTGCTGAAGATGATGATGAAGATGCCACTTCAACTTCTTGCTGAAGATGATAATGATGATGCCACTTCATCTCCTTGCTGAAGATGATTATGATGATGATGATGATGTTCTTTCATCTTTCATGTCGAAGATGATGATGTTACTTTAGCCTCACACTGAAGATGATGATGATGTTACCTTAGCCTCATGCTGGTGAGGATGATGATGCCAATCCAACTCCTTGCTGTGAATGATGATATTGATGATGAGAAAAACTTCCAATGATTTATAGATATGCCAGTCAGTGTTCCAAGATGTTGTTGATGATGTTTCCCTCTCTCTTGCCTGATGTTGTTGTAGAATACTCTTCTTGTTAAAGGGGAGTGTTGAAATATTGTAACTGCAAAGAGTATTCTAATTATTATTGATGTATTATTCATTAGATCAATCCCCTTTTGTTGATTCATCATGTCGGGTATTGTAAATGACCAAATCCCTTTTTGCGGATTGGTCAAACCCTAATTGTAATGGGATAAATGAAAATCCGTCCCCAGAATATATTAAAGTGGTTATAACCACCCAGAATGAGAAGTCGGCCCTGCCAGTGAAAAGACACCCCAGTTCAATGCTTGCCAGATTGTATAAATAAGAGAGGCTAGCGCCTCATTTGTTCACTCACTCACTTGTTCATCAGAGCGCAAGTTTGGAGCTGCAGTTAGAGAAGAAGGAAGAGAGAGAGGCACATACTTGGGAGATGACTTTTTGTATTTGTTTGAGTTATCTATTGGCATTGTATTGACTATCTATATTAAGGAAGTTTTTGCTGGGTTTTCTCCCCCATGAGGGTTTACCAAGATAAATGATGTGTCTCTTGTGATTGTGTATTTCTCAGTGATCCTATCTATGCTATGGTTATCTAGTAAATTGAAAAGAAAACTAATAATAGCTTATAACCTTAACAGTTGGATCATGATGACCATCTTTCTTTTGAGCTAGTGGTGCACAATTTCCAGTTAGAGCCAATCAAAGTTTATGACCCCTTGCATATGGTTGAAAATTTATGTGTGTCTCAAGGCTTGATTTGGAGACTATGTCACCAACATAATGAGCATGAGGAATTATAACTGAGAGCCAAGAATTCCACATAGGTAGAGGAGCAAAGATGTAATTAAGAGTCGAAATGTTTAGTGTTGAAGGATTCAGGTTCGTTATTTAACCAACATACAACCTTCGAGAGTTTAGTCAATGCCCCCATTTGCCAATAAATGCCAATCTAGAAACAATAAGAGTCTTAATGACGAATAAATGGATGGATGATTATGAACTAGTGAGTGTGGTAAATTGAACCATTCTATGAAGTTATTCCCAAGGGAAAACTTATTTCAAGAGGATCAAGTCTTGTATTTTGAAGGTTGAAAGTGTCCTCGTGGTTCACAAAATATGTGTAGAAGTAGTAATAAGGAGAATTAGGATGAAGGGGCCATGATCAAGTGAGTGAGTCAAACAATCAGACTAGCACCTTATTTCATTGAACAATTGAACGATCCACAAGATGATAGGGAATGGTTATCAATATGACTCATTCGCATTCAATTTTTAGAGCCAATATTTCAAAAGGTTATCTTATAAAAGAAAGCGAGGAAAAAATATTAAAATGGAGATACAAACAATAAGGGAATTTATTTTCAATGTTGATGACATACATCCAATAGATATTGGGGCATCCAGTGTTCCTTTCATTGAGTTATTTAATCCAAAGATGAAGATAATGCATACCCACTTCCTATCTATGGATAAATAGATTACTATTTAGAAAGGGCAACTGATAGTGTAGAGTGATAGGTCTAAGGGAAATATTGCATTAATCAGGAAAGTTACTTCGTTGAGAGACATACTCATAAGGTTGGTGAATGGGTATTTCAATGCACTCATCAGTTTGCCAATCTTCGGAGTTGCAGTGATATATTTCATATGACATATTGAGAAAAGGTTGGCCAAAATTTGTCGATGATGGTCCCAATGCATGCAATTTACCTAATGGAAAGCACAATATGCATCGATATTGTCGACATATACACTCAACTAGTTTGAGATGGCTAAATTTTGTGTGCATATGGCCTTTGAAGAATCAAGTGTGCATGGTGTGCAAGTATAACTTATTCGTATGATGAGAGAAATCTTAGACACATTGTCAAATATGTAAGCCACATGAAACATGCTACTTTCTTCACATCATTATCTTGAAGAAGTGGACATTTCCTTTGATTAACATAGGGAGAAAGTCATCCAAAACATTGAATTGAAAAGGGCCTCTTTCAATGAAGTCCAAGATGTTGATGAGGTGACTCTTGATGACCGTATAATATTTCTAACCAAGAAAGTAGAAATTATTAATGATGCCCTTATTGAGTTGTCAAATAAAAAAATTAATGTAGAAGTTATGTTGCTGGGAATTAGGCCAAAAGTAGAAAATTTTTATTCTCATGTGAAAAGTTATTTAGTGAAACTTTGACCTAGTTTAGCAAATTTACCTCAAGTTTGATGAATACAAATAGTAGCTGATTTGTAGCTTTTGACTCAAAGAGGTAGGGAATGTGAAGTGCCCATAGTAGTTGAACATTCAGGAAGTTGGAAGGCCAAATATCTCAAGATAAACTTATAAATATAACCTTTGCCTTCAAGTAAGGGTTCTCCTATTTGACATTGTAAGTTTTCTTCATTTGTTAATAAAAATATCATTGTTAGCTAGTGTGTTTATTTTCTTGAAAAGTTGCATTTGGTCTTGGGACTCTTCTCTCCTTGCTTAGGTCTCTTGGTGCTTGTAAGTGTGAGCATCCTAATCTATGGGTCTCTTCTCATGTTATGATTTTTGTTCACTTATTTAATGCTTGCTAACATCTGATATGAAACATGGAGCTTCTTAGTGATTGGAGACAATTTGTAGATCCTTAGAATATTTGATTATCTATATGCTTTAATTAGTGGACTATTCTCCCTATTGTATATGCCTACTCTTCTTTTATTCCAACTTGTTGGTTTTATGATAGGGAAGTGTTTTTAGAAATCACGATTGTCGGATTTCAGGAAGGATTTGGGAGGTTACAATTTGGGTTCATTTATTATAACAATGGTGGAGTATTCTCACTATCATCGATTGTATTTCCAACTCTTGTTATTAATCCTAGCTAGGATTTAGTTCATTGCATTCATACTACATTCGCGCATGCACAGTAGTTGCATTTCATCTAATCTCATGAAAATCCCAAATTATAGCAGTTGGTGCCACAAACCAAAGGTTTTGTCTTACAGAAAAAATTTCTATTAGGGCAATTTTGCCAGGTGAGCTAGTGAGCTTGGCAAGGGTCATTTGCTTGTGCCAACAAAGTCTTGCTTTTAAGTGCTAGCCAAAAGAAGATTCAATATTCAAGTGGAGATTTCAACATCCATAATGGTTTCCACCACCAAACTGGGACCATTTTTTCATCGCCCAAAAACATTTCTTCATAACTTAGACTTGCAGTGTATATTCCCTATTAGTGATATTTTTGGACTAGACTAATGAATCAACATCCATATTTAGGAATTGTTGCAATGGTTTTACAAAATCATTCCATTACTTTGCCTCCCAACTTGTCAAACCAATTCCCTATGCTTGCTTCCATCCTTGATTCAAAAGGAAACCATTCATTTGTTCTACAACATCATAGAATGTAAGATTATTTTTTTGTCTAAGTGAAAGGTGAAGCTTGTTGGAATGTGTAGGATGCAATCACAACCTATCCAAGGATATATTCCAATTCTCATATTCTTCCCATTTCCATCTTTCCAAGTAATCCAATTCCCAATTAAAGGAAAAAATAACACCACTGCCTTCCACAATATGGAAGCATATGAGGTACCTATATTCAAGAGTCTAATCTAGTCTTCTGTTGATAGGTGGGCTATGTATTTGGACTTCATTACTTGTTCCTATAGATTCAATAATTTGAGCAATCTCCATAAACTTTTCATTGTGAGTGCTTTCCCAAAATGAAAAATATTATTTAGATGCCATCCATCTAGGCCTTTTGGCTTAGCTATTCTTTGCCATGCGACCAAAGGGATTCCCTCCTTTTCATTGTTTCTAGTGAATGAGAAATTGAAACAGTTTTTTACTATTTTTTTCTAGTGTCCCATTTGGTATGTAAGACGTAGGGTGTGTGTAAATTGGGGTATCTTTAAGAACAAAGTTTATCAAGGTTAACTTAGCCCCCATTCATAACCACCTACAACACCAACCAATAATCCTTTTTTCTATTATTATTATTATTATTATTATTATTATTATTATTATTATAAGATTACCACATAAGGAATGCTTTGTCCTCAAAGAATAATAAATAGGGTTCTCTCTAGATGAGCACATTTATGTGGTGGAATCAAGTTTATTTGGTTTTAGGGGTTTGACTTCATTCCTACTTTGATTGTTCGTGATGTTGGAATCAAGATTATCTAGTTTTAGTGTTTGACTTCATTTATGCTTTGAGTGTTGACGAGGTTCCGTGCTATTATTTGCATCATATTTTGAAGTGTTTTAACTTGATTGTTTAGCAAGAAACCTTTATGCCTCATGGCATTATATTTCCCTTTATTTCATTGTTGTATGTTTGATTGTGTTCGTGCTCTTTTTTTATTAGTTGTAATTGATTCTTCTCTGAGTGTAACCTTTGACACCATATGATCTATAGCATTGACCTTGCCAATTAATGTTCTTCAAGGATTGTGGTATAAGTGCCCAACTTCATCAACCATTCTACACCTAACACCATATCCATTTCTTTGAGTGGTAGAGCATAGAGTCTTGTTTGTAGTTTCAGTTCTTGTATTTGAATTGAACTTCTTTGACCTTTTGTCCATCAACAACCATAACGGTGAGGTCTTTCGTGGGGTACACAAAAAGGTTTAGTTGTTTAGAAACAACAATGTCTATACAATTATGAGTACTTCCATAATCTAGGAGTACTGTTACATTTGTATCTTTTATAACTCCTTTAAGATTTAGGGACATAGGGTGTGGTTTCCTTGTCACGATTTCCAATGGAATTATATGCTTTCTTTCTTCTTTTATTAGATCCTATATATTGTCAACCTTTCCAAGATGTGGTGAATTTTATTTTGAAATCAATTGTTGTATTTGGTCTTTTTGAGTAATCGTTTTTATCTAAAGCTTGTCTTCTTCATTTCTATTTTGTTGGGTGTATGGGATTTTAGCCACGGATACTTTTGGCAACATCTTGTCATAGTCAAAATTTTAGTTGTATGTTATATTGATTTCATTTTTTTGGTTTGAGACTTCTACTTTCTTCTTATCCTCTATTCTATAGTGTAATGATGTGTCTTCACATCTATACCCTAGATTCCAATTTTTACCACATTCACGACAATTGTTTTACTTCTTTAGAAGTGTTGTATTCACTTGATGCACTGTAATTGGTTGTCTTCTTTGAGAATTTGAAAGCTACCTCATGCTGAATATTGAGATTTCATTTGATTATCTTCTCCATGATTTTATCTTAACCAAATTCTTAGGTTTTGATAGTCTTAGCTTAGTGTAGATAACGGGTTTTAATCCTGATATATATAATTTTAACAATTGATCCTCTATAAGGTTTGGAAATCTAGTAGCCGGGGCTTCCCATTTATGGGTATATTAATTAACTATCCCTATCTATTGCAAATGAATGAATCTAGTAAAGGTGTCATCTTCTTCATCATTGTGAAATCTCTTAAGAAGATCTTCTGTGAAAATTTTCTAGTTAATGGATAAACGACTAGTTTTCTATGACCAGTTAATGGATAAACCACTAGTTTTCTTTTACCACCAGGTCAACCAATCATAAGCATCACCTTGTAAGTATAAGGATTCCATTGATATTTTTTCTAGTTCGTTAGTAGGTGCGTTCATAGCGAAAATCCCTTCAATTTTGTTAACCAACATGAAATAATTTATATCGTCTAGACCATCATATTTAGGTATATTGATTTTGGTTTTATTTACACAACCCATATTGTCCTGATATATTTGGTAATTTGGTGTTTAATGAATTTGGACTTGGTGGTGGTATTTGGTGGACTAAGGGTTGTGCAAATAAGTATATACCCATTTAATTATGTGTTCAATCCTTTCATTATGATCATTAAGTATCTTTGATGTTTCACCCTTTTCATTGTTTCTCAATATTGTCTGGTCAACACTAGACCTCATATATGCTATGCAGTGAATGTACTTAGTCAGTTCACGAGTCAGTCGAGACAGACTCACTGGATAACAATGAAGCATGTATTGAGATATCTACGAGCCAAAGTTGGATATGGCCTGAGATATGCCTCCAGTGTAGACTTGAGTTTGTAGGGATATGTCGATGCAGATTGGGCAAGGAGTGCAATGGAACAGAAGAGCACATCCAGTTGTTTCTTTACCTTGGGGTCTGCCATGGTTTCCTAGTGCAACATGAAACATAGCTCTATGCATTTGAGTACCACAGAAGCAGAGTATATAACATTGAGTGTGGAAGTTTGCGAAGCAATGTGGCTTCACAAAGCTCCTGACATATTT
Source organism: Picea engelmannii (assembly GCA_009831015.1). Classification (NCBI taxonomy): domain Eukaryota; kingdom Viridiplantae; phylum Streptophyta; class Pinopsida; order Pinales; family Pinaceae; genus Picea; species Picea engelmannii. The sequence goes on from ML806476.1 coordinate 58,586, forward strand.
ATTTGATCATGAGATGGATCCTACCATTATTCATTGTGATAACCAAAGATGTGTGAAGCTCTCCGAGAATCCTGTGTTTCACGATAGATCGAAACGCATTGAGATAAAATATTATTATATCAGAGACATGGTGGAGAGAAAAAAAGTACACATGAAGTACCTTCCTACACATGAGAAAATTGTAGATATCTTCACCAAACCGCTTGCCAAGATGAAGTTAGAGTACTTCCATGAGAGACTTGGCCTGGTGGAGAATGCCTTGCTAGGTGAGAGGGAGTGTTGATGATTGCAACTTCGTGAGACATCCTCCAGGACATAGACCGAGTGAGTCAACATGTGAGAGAGACCATGAGTTGGGTGTGTCATTCCTCTTTGGATTGAGATGAAACAATGTGTACCCCTGTGAGGGGTGAAGGTGCCCATTTGATGGGTGTGCATCAAACTCTGGACTGAGTTGTTATGACGTGTGGTATCTTGCCTTGTGGACTCAGTTGAGTCAGGCTTGAGATGATACACCATATGATTCTCCCATGGAATCAGTGAGATAGAGATCTATTGAGTAGTACGTCCCTGTGGTTGAGTACATGTGGACATGCCCCTAGTGGCTGAGCACTAGTGGATGTGTGAGATACCTTGCTATATTGTTTGAGAGTAATATTTACCTGTAACCCTAATTGTGATGTAAAGGGTACATGTCGGCTCCACCATATGTGAAACATAATTAATGTTTATTGTAATAATTAATTATTTTTTGAGTTATTGAGGTCAACCTTGTTGTGCCAATAGACACCACTTTTGGTCTGTCCAGTCTAGTGTAAATAATGGTGATTTCTCCATTGAGGAAACACACAAGTCACTTGTCATTTGGAAATTTCAGCAAGTACATATTCTAGGGTTGAAGTACGCACCTCTCTTGTGTGCAAGTTTCAAGGTAGTATATCACCCTCTTGTGTGCATTAGGGTTTCATGGTTGGAGGATATTCTCTTGATAATTTAGCAAAGGATTGCTGGTATTTTCTCCCTCGTTGAGAAGGGTTTTCCTAGGATATTTCTTGTGTTCTTGTGCATGGTGTTTCTTCTTGTGATCTTGGTTATTGCAACACTTGTAAATTGTGTAGCTGCATTTGTTTATGGTTCAAGTACATGACTAAAATGAAATAAACCTTATGCTTGTCCATCACAAATAGGGTTGGTGACATCATCTGACTTCATCTCGGGATGTCGAACCTTTTTTGTTTTGCAAAGCTCCAAAACTCCTTATCCAAGGTGAGCTGGCACCAGGGTACGTCGCCCCACCATATGGTGCCACCTGTCCTTAATATCAATGCGACACACGACTACTAGGCACCGACATGTGCTGGCATCTTGCACATGCAGCCCTATCTTATCATGCCACCTGTCTTGACCATGGCATGACACGTGGCTACTGTCTCCTTGTGACATGTGGCACACATTTTCCTCAAGAATCTCTGCCTAAAAATTCTAAAATCATTTGACATGTGGCATTCTCGCCATGTGACATGTGGATCTCCCACGTGGGTTGATGTGGCATACACATCATTGCAGTGCCCAAGGTTCGCCCAGTAGGGAATTGAAACTTGTCCACTTCCACTGCATTGAATGATGTCATCCAACATCATCTCGGATCTATCGAGCATTGACTATTGACCCTTTTTTTGTAAGGTCTATTTTCCCAAAATCTTCTAAGGGTATGCGATTTGGGATATAGTTAGCATCTTGGGCATGTGGCCCTCTCAGGTCATGCCACCTAGTATGAAACATGGAACTCGTTCCACTCAACACATGACACTCTTTTACTCCATGGATCCCTATCCAATATTTCCAAATCTACGTGACATGTGGCACCACTCTCATCACGACACGTGGTGCCACCAGGTAATCATGGACATCGAGACCGCAACCCCTTACTGACCTCCTATAGACTAAAACTTCCGATGGTTTGTTGTCCCAGGATTAGGATATAATTAATCAAGTTAATACCATAATTAATTAAGGTAATCCCATGATTAAGGGACAATTAACTGCATTGATTCTCAAGGTTACGATTCTACGAGATCTATGGATGAGATCTCTCATGATTCGATCGGTCGGCTACTATGGTTCCTTCCACAACTCTGGTGTGGAAGCGACTCTAAGGATCAAATGGTGGAGATTCATAGCATCATTTAATAGATTGACGGTTCTTGTCGAAGCATATCTCACACCTCGATGCTTTCATATCTCCTGTAACCTAAAACTCCTATGGTCCACTGTCCAATGATTACAGGGTATTTATACACATTAATCTTGGGATTACGACTCCCAGATTTTACCACCAGATCTATGGCTCATATCTGTTGGCTTCCCAGATCTGATAACTCAGATCTTAAGGCACTCTTCCAAAGGATTAAGCCTAACATGGGCCCACACTTGACTTTCCAACCACTCACGGGTCGACACGTATTTCCCTACGACGCGTTGGCTGCCATGTTGGAAGTGACACATCATGATGATGTCATCTTTACCTCTCCTTAGTTATATGCGATAAGGCAGGGAACCAAGGGATGGAACCATGGTCCCTATATATTGGATATTAGGACTTCCAAAGGGGTTTATAATTATAATTCTCTAAAGATTCAGTGCTCCGATGCCCCGGGATGTATAACCCCTCCTGAGATTACCTATTATATTGATGGTTGAGATTTCTTGGACCATAGATCTGGAAGTCTTGGTTTAAGGCGCTCATTCAAAGGCTTGATCCTGATAGGGCCCATTCTCAACCCTTTAACAAATCAACCTCCACCACATAGAAACCGTGGCCACTATGTTTGCCTACATGGAACCCTCCTCACACGTGACAAAAAACTCCCTTTTAATGCCTGTATATGTATAATAAAGGTATGGAACTAGGGGATGAAACCCTGTTTTCCAGGCTCCCATTCCTTCGATATGATATATGATTGGTGTTCAACCCACCACTGATCCAATGAATATCAAAACTTTGGTGTGGTAGCGGCTCTAAGGGATCAGATGGTGGAGATTTATAACATCGATCAACAAATCGATGGTTCTCGTTACAACTTCTCTTGGACTGTGACGAGTCTTGGTAAGTGGGGAAAATGAAAGAGGTCCAGGGGTCTTATGTCAAGATACATCAACCTAATGTAGTCGGCCCATGGTTACTCCATCCACGATTTGAAATATGACAAGTATCATCCCCATAGCCCCGGTGCTAACTCCCTCTTGAGCTTCAGATCAAAGGTTGGCATTCGACGATCCTCCAATCCAACAACCACCATCCTCACATGGGTTTACAAGGGATTATGATGGGTAACCAGACCATATTTGGACGAATGGGATTAAATCTCAGTTTAGGGATCAACAATTACTGAATTTCGTTGATTTAATTCAATGCAAATTGAATTATAAATTGAGCTTTCGAACTTAGCAGTCCCGCAACATCATGCTGCATCATCCTGTTGGGTTTTTAACTTAGCTTCCTTAGACCCTTAATCCATTTATAAAAAGTAATAACATTTCTCTATGAAATTCTATCGAGGACTCGATTCCTTGCAAACATTCATACAATTTCACCATTATTCAAGCACACAACCTTAAAAGGAAACAACCACTTTATTCATCAAACAAGCATACACAGTCATAGATGTAAATACATGCTCTGAGCCATTCATTCTAATTCAATTTCACAAAGTATAAGAATCACTTATCTGGTCTACAAGCTTGTAGCCAACCATTGACTGTGGGTTTTTCCCTTTCCACCCAACTGTAGGCTCATATGCATTCACTTTTAGCACTTTGGCCACCCCAGTGCCAAGCCATGATACCACCAGGGAATCTCTTTCTCCCTGGTTCTCAATAAATTGTGAATGTAACTCTCCTTCACACTACTCTTGGTAGAGATTTTCCCAAACCCACCTAGCTCAGGCTTCAACAAGGTTTTCAGATACTCTCCTAGTATCAAGCTCACAACCTTCTCAACTTAGATCATACTTTTTTAACTCTCCACCCAAATTCTAGAGCTCAAGCTATTTTCCTTCACTGTGTTTTATACAGTCATTCCCAAGCCTCTGAGATCTGAACTCCCTCAAGTTATCTCTCTATCTCTCCCCCTGACCTCCCTCCATATTTTTGTTTACCATCATGTGCTTCTCTTGCACACATCCTTTCATAGAAAGGTTATCAATCGATCCTTCTTTTTTCCTGTCAGAAGGAAACCTGTGGGTCAATATGGGGCTACCAAATATGATACCATATTGTACCTATGTATGGCAATTTTAGTTTTCCTAGCTAGATTTCCCATACCTGTATTCATGGAGGGTTGTTGGTTTCTCAACCACCAGTCGTTCCTCATTAATTGTCTTTCCTTGAAATCAAAATTAAAGTAAATATATGGATATTCCTAAATTACATACCCCAACAAAGAAGCTTGGGTTACTTAGTCAGGGAATAGTGAATCCCCTCTATAGGCTTCCTCACTCTCTCCCCTAGTGGTATCATGGCCAATACTTTTAAGGGTTTACCCCACAGTCAACTAGTTGACATTTTAAATCAAACAATAATACATCTACATTGTTTTTATGCCATTGCATGGAAACCATAATTCGTTGTTAATTATACATAATCATAGGTTTAGAAAGGGGGGTGTTACAATCCCCTCCCCCTTCAAAGGAAAACCATCCCCGTTGTTCTTTCTTTGTAATACTTGTCACACCTTTATCCTTTAGCTACTTCAATATTATTTTCCTTTTTGGCTCTCAAATTCTAATACTCACTTAGACTTTGGCATTGCATAATATACCTACAACAATTTCAAACAACAAGCATATTAATTTCACTTTTATGCAAAAACATTCTATTACTGTTTATAATTCAAGAGGGAATTTACAATCAACATAATACTTATCTGTGTAGTTTATGGATTTGAATCCATATGGTTGCCTCATTGAATTGGATCACTATATTTCCTTGACATACCCATTGTGTGCATGATCCCAACCAATAATTTACAAGAATTATCGAAGTCTCCTCTTCCTTGGGGTCACTCACCCTCCAGGCCCAGAATCAGACATCCCCTTATCTGCTATACAGTTCTTTGGGTGATCCATCTTGCATTGCCAATGATTTCTCACACAAGAAGAGGTTCTGAGACTTCATCGAGTCTTAGAGTTGAGGTGTCCCTCTGAATTGTTCTACCGAGGCATCCCTTCAACCCATGTCACCATGACACATCATTCTATGGGGATCATGGCTTATCACATGTTTCTCATGTCACAACAATAACCATTTTCCATATTTTCCAGCTTTGATAACCATCATCTGTCCTCCCTGGACATATCTTTTTCATCTCACTTGTATCACATACATACAAAAATTCATGAGATGTTTTCATTAGTTTTCAATTCAACTTATTTTCAAATATGTTACCGACATATTTTCTAATTCACAATTCTGTTTCTGACCCATCCCATACAGTAACCTATTTTCACAAGCTTCTTTCTCATGGAATTTTGGCTCTTTTATAATCGAAATACATAATTTGGTCTTCCTTATAGACTTACAACTCTGCCATATCCAAGACCCTTCTTCCTGCAACTCATTCTTCATACAACTGAATGCATTGTTAGTTCTCATGCACACTTGCATTGGCTTCCAAACAATTTTTTTTTTTCAAAATTTGTGCATACTAAAAATTGCATCACATTATTCTATTCAAGGACATAAAATATAAAGGAAATACCATTCCTTACACATGCATTACTTTATCATACCAAGTCTTTTCCAAGTGCAAATCAACATTAAGTAATTTAAACAATGTGCCAATGCCCATGGCCACATTCACACACAATGCACCCTTGCATTGGTTTCAGTTTACTATTTTTCATATTAGGCACTTTTCTTTGGTGTGTTGGAACTCATCCAATCTCTTACCACATGGTTTATTTCTCAACATTTATCATTTCAGCGGGTCAATTCCTCCTGCTTCAGACTGATCATAACCTCAAAATAGGATATATTTTATGAAAATATCATATGAATGCATTCCAACATTCTTCCTTTATTGACAATCATGGTTTCCATATTCTTGGCCACCCAATTCCATTCTTTACCATTCTACAACCCTGTAGAGTACTGGAAGAAGGGAGTCTTACTCAATTCCTTTTAAAATCTCATGTCACATGGGCATGAACACTTTATACCGGTTCTGGTTTCCAACACCCTTTCTGTCATTACCTCATTAGTGGTGCCTTATGGGGACCCCCAAAGTTCCTTCATCCATATTTTCTATTCAACAACCTTTTGTATTCGTCCTATATTTGAGGTTGTCTACCATTGGAAATTGTTCTTCCTCAACAACTCCAATCATCTCCTACAATATGACATGCATCTTCATGTTTAAAATTATATCAGCTGTCATAAAAAATGCAAGTATCGTATCAATTAAATCAACAACAATTTCAGATATGCCACAACATATCCATATATGCCACTACATATCTATATATGCACTCCATCACATTATCCTTAATGTTTTCATGAGTGCAACACAATCGATTTTCAACTATCTCTATAACCTTGCAACCATCAACATTCTCATGCCAAAAACAATTACATGCATCAACATATCAATTTATCATACCACAGAAACACAATAAACCATAAGAACGGATTCAAGGGACTCTTCCCTTGTCCATCTCCTGCTACATAGTCTAGAACTTTCAGTCCAACTGAATTCTTTCCAAGGCCCTACTACCTTTACACAACATAGCGGCCCTTACACAATATAGCTTTAGTCAAGCTTATTCTTTCAAACATATTCATTATTTTATTTTCTCTTACCAGCTATACTTATTTCACAACTACTCCTTTCAAAGCATGCAACTCTATATTTTTATTCATAGTTCTATAGTGAGAAAAGTACTAATCCTTTTCTCCTTATTTTATTCCACAATCCATCCCCTTAGGGATATTCCTGCTCCGTTCCTTGAGCAGTTTTGGTCATGTTCACCTTGACCTTCTTGGATAAATCAACATGCTACATCAACAAGCTTCTTGTTTATAGTGAATTATGAACCTATGCTTTATGCACATTCACCAAGCATATTGGTCAACATTTCTTTGCATGTTCTCCATGCATGCATTATGTTTTAGAATGTAATCCAAGATTCTTATATATATAGGCTTTCATCCCACTGCCAAATTCTCACCAGTCATTAATGTTATAACTCTGTTCTCATGACAAAGTTCTTTACACATTTCCTCCACATGGAACTTTTTCAACATGCAACTTTCCTTGTTACATATTCATCATTATCCGAGGTGACCAAAACCTTGATTCAACCTCAACTTTATCATTCCAAGGATTTATCCAATATTACATAAGGAATATAAGCATGTATTCTTATTATGCATTTTATATTTACATTTAAACATGTATCTTTATATTATCAACTTGTTTTCAAGCTATGTCTTTATGCACTTAATCACATGCATTAACATGTTGTGTGTGYATACCACTAACAAAMTTTGCAAATTTATATGCATATTTATTTAAAATTTATCTAACTCATGATTTGTTCATGAGATTCTCAAAGGCATTCTCACCTTGCTTTCTATCTCAATCAACATAATAGTTTTTCTCATTTTCTTTTCGACATTTCATATGAGCTCTTTCTCTGAGTGACAAACCTCCTCAAGTTTTTATTTAACTCAATAGTTTTGACCCTTCTACATAGGGTCAACCATGCATCCAAGGAATTATCCAATCCAAGCAAGTACAAATCTTCCGTCACATCCCACTTAGTCAGGCAGTCTTACCATGCCTTTTTCAAGTTATGCCTTTACGCACTTAATCACATGCATTATTATGTTTTCTGTGTATACCACCAACACCGTTTGAAAATTTATATGCATATTTATTTAAAATTTATCTAACTCATGATAAGTTCACGATATTCTCAAAGGAATTCTCACCTTCCTTTCTATCTCAATCAACAGAGTAGTATTGCTCATTTTCTTTTCGACATTTCACATTAGCTCTTTCTATGAGGAGTGACACACCTCCTCAAGATGTTATTTAACTGAACAATTCATACCCTTATACCTAGGGTCAACCATGCATCCATGGAATTATCCAATACAGGAAAGTACACATATTGCCTCACATCCCACTTAGTCAGACAATCTTACCATGCAATTTTAGCATGCGCGCGCGCACACACACACATAATGCATGTGCATCCCTTACATATATTTATATCATTCATTCATGTTTGTTTGGTCTTAATATCAACCTTCATATTAGGCAACCTTATAATGCATTTACTTCATGCACTCAAGCATGTGCTTACATACATAGATATTCAACGTGAAAGTTCACTGCTTGCACCCTTTTTCCATGTCATTCTCACACATGGATGTTTCAAACATCCATTTCCTTCTTCCCAAAGATCTTACAACCCTTCTTCTGACAAGTCTCATAGGGATATTCATAATTATGTTGCCTTCTCTTCATGGAAACAACTAGCAAGAAACCACTCTTGCTCTTCTATTACAAAAGTAACCTACAATTCACTAAATGTAAACATTTAATTACAATATCACCCAGGCTATAAAATGCCCAATTCCACATTCCTTTCATGCTTCAACCATTCTTGGTCAACATACCTTTATCAGGGAAACCCTTTTCTTAGATTCCCTTGCACTACTATATGAGCACACCCAACCATTCCTGTATGGATGCCATCGACTTCTGTATGTCAATATGACCCATTGGTCATCTAGTAATGCTCCAACACTACCTTTGTTAGTCTTTATATCAGTCTTTCATTTATCATTACATATTTATCATCCTAAGGCAATAGGAAACAACATTATCAACATTTCATTCATGCTAGTAATTTTGTTTCTGACATCAATGTATCCTCGTCTAAAAGGTCCATCAATATGCCATGTCTTATATCCCACCATAGGTTATAACATGTCTAACTGCATGTTTCATAGATGATTACTCATTACCATATGCATTACAACATATCCACATATTGCATTTCCATGCATAATCAAGTACTCTTGTCAATAGGCATGTACATATTTTTGTATAGCCACGAGCTCATAAATTGGCTCATACGTTCATCTTACTTTTCCTCTTTATGAGGATTAGCAATAGTCCCAAAGGACTCCTCTTTATCTTGCTTAAATAAATTATTCCTACTGCAGGTTTCAACCATTATAGGTCAAGTAAAATTACCTTACACATTTTCATCATTCCTCTGATCATGAGGAGGTATATATACATGGTTTAATATTTTATTTGGGAAGCAATCACAATTCCCAAGGATCCAAAAACCCATACTTACAGGGAGTCGTATAACCACCAATTCATTCACTTTCTATACTTATGCAATACTATAACATGATTTTTCCATTTCTACCTTTCACATTTAGGTCTTACCATCAATTCCTATCAACATATTCCTACTCATGTAAGAGTAGTCACCAATTTGTGTTAGGGACCTAACCTCTCTAACCCCTCACATAGGTAGAATAATATATTTCCATGTAATAAAGGCCAATATTAATAAGGTCTAAAAAAAGGAAGAATAAGTCAAATATAAGAAGACCTAATAGAAGCTTCCGCTTCTAGAAGGATCTTCCTCTATATTGTTCTTTTGGATAGATATATTTAGTATAAATAGGAGTAGAGGGTATGAGAAGTTTTTTCTTGGATATTATTGTAATAGAGCTCTGCTTTGCTAGAGGTTTCTCCCTCGAAGAGACAAGTGAACATTGCTATCAGTAATAAAGGTGCTCTTTTTGGCGTTATTCTGGTATTATTCTGATATTAATCTGATTACATTATTGTTGTTCTTCTATTGCTTGCTAAATATTTCTATTCTGCATACTATATTCTATCTAGAATATGACAAGCGGTATCAAAGCACTTTCCTTGACGAAAAATTGTGGGCTATTTATTTCAGGGTAGAGACATATTCCAATGTCTTAAAGGTACAAATATTTGTTGTTACATGCATAAACCTGCGGTCGAGGAGTAATACACGTAGGAAATATGTTGGCCACCCTTGTAACCCATGTTGGTACCCCTTCGAGTGGTAATGCATCAGACAACACCTGTATATGAATGATCCTAGATCTCTTGAATCCCTCCATAGATAAGCTGATCGACCGCCTGAATGTTATAGTGCCATCGAGAATAGCACTCAGGAAGATACTCTCTAGTACCTGGGTAGTCGGGTAGTATGATTAAGGGCACATTCTAGTCTCCTTAGTTGGTGCCTTGAGATATTGGGCCGAGTACCACTATTGGAACCCACACGTATATCAAAGAGCTATAGCACAAGGAAATCCATTATCTGTAGACACCCTACATACCCTAACCCTTGGGAAGGAAACAAAAACATAATAAACAAGATATATTGCCACGCAATTGTGCCTCCTTCATTCTGGTTGTGAAATTACTACATTTCTTCCTGTTGGCACCATTATTTGAGCCTTATCCCATTGTATTCCTCCCTTCGCCCTTATCGCCGTGATACCTATCATTTTTCAACAATTTTTTTCCCGTGGAACCGACCCCCTTCCGACACCCTTATTTGGGCCTTACCCCATTGGATTCCCCTTGTCACCATGATTGTCATGATACCCTTTACCCATAACCTATTTTCTGTGTGGTCCTACCCATCCCTTTCTATTTTCCCTCTTCATCATGGCCCACACCCATAACCAAGACTTGGAATCATACTTCAATTCCTTGTCCTATACTTTCAAAGATACCCAACAGGAAGTTAGGCAACTCAATGCCAATATTTCCACCATCAATAAAAACATGCATTCCTCCATAGATGCAAAAATGGAAACCATCAAACATGACCTCGCTACCCAAATTGCATCGTTCACTAACATGATATTTTTCAAGTTGAATATCCTTGCAGACCTTACCTCCTTCAACCCACCTTTGCACTCTGAAGGTGAAATTCCTCCAATTCCCAGACTTTTCAGCCCCATCACTTTCAGCATGACCTACACCTTCCATGTGTGGATGTGAACAAATTTGATGGATCGGATCCCATTGGCTGGATAACTCAAATGGAGCATTATTTCTCTTTGTATGGAATTACAGATGAGTTGGCCAAACTCCGATATGGTGTTCTCCATCTAGCTCCAGAACATTGACAATGGAAAAAAAATTCCTGCCAAGGGTATGTGGCTTAGACACAATTTGTGGCAGATATTTATGAGCTCTTTGACATTCACACCAACCATTTAGGATGTTTTACAAATTTGAAATAATTTGGAACAGTCGAAGCTTTATAGCTGCTTTTAAGTGATTGGATTTCCACATAGAGGGCATGTCTGATGCTTTTTTTCGAGAATGTTTTATCAGTGGCTTCAAAGATGAGATATGTTCCCATGTCCTTAGATTTGGGTGGAAGCTACTAAAATAGATAAGGAATCACAACAAGTTGACTCTTCTCAAACTAGAAAACCCTCATTTATTCCTCTCCCTAAACTAGTCACTCCCACTCCTCCTTCCACTCCACTAAAGATCCAGAAATTAACCAAGGAAGAAATGGATGAACACAAACTCAAGGGCCTTTGTTATAATTGTGATGAAAAATATTTTCCTGGGCACAAGTGTAAGGAACAAAATATTTTTATGGCCATCTCTGAGGATGTTTCTAAAGATGATGTAGAGGCCCGCCTATAGCCGGGTCACCTGAACCCACTAACATGACCCAACCCTCCGACCCTCCCAAAGTTTCACCGGTCATTTCCCCGAATGCTCTCACTGGATTCTCTGCTCCCCAAACCCTCAAGCTAATTGGTTACATGAAGCATCAGAAGGTCACGATCCTTGTTGAAAGTGGAATCACCCATAATTTTATTCATCGCTGCATTGCCCAAGAAACTAATTGCTATATTCGTGTAGTCAATAATTTTCAAATCATGATTACCAGTGGCGGGCCCATGAAATGTGGGGGGCATTGTGAAAATGTGCTTCTCCAAATTGGTCAGTACCGCATGAAATCACATATGTTTTCTATCGACATGGGTGGTTGTGACATTGTGTTGTGTGCCGAATGGCTAAGGACTCTGGGTCCCATTCTCATGGATTTTAAGGAATTAACCATGCAATTCAACCAGGAGGGCCAAAAATATAAGTTCCAAGGCATCACAACAGGTTCCCCTAAGATCACCAGTTCCCATTGCATGGAAAAGCTCCTAAAATAGGTCATTTTGACATTATTGCACAACTCCATTCCATTCACGCCACTGGGACACCCTATGTGTCGCATAACCTCCAATCCATCCTCTCCAAACATCAAACTGTTTTTTCCACTCCCCATGGAATTCCTCCTTTCCTTGGTGTTCATGATCATTCCATTCCCCTTGTCCTTGACAACTTTCCTCCCAATGTTCGTCCCTATTGTCATCCCTTTTCCCAAAAAAATGAAATTGAGAAAATTGTTCACAAATTTCTCACCGTAGGCGTTATCCGTCCTAGTACGAGCCCCTATTCTTCTCATGTGGTTATGGTCCTTAGAAAGAAGGCTCTTGGTGCATGTGTCCTAGCTTCTGCATCCTCAACAAACTCACAATCAAAGATAAATTTCCCATTCCTTTCATTGATGATCTCTTGGATGAATTGAGTGGTGCCCAGTTCTTTACTAAACTTGATCTTCGTTCTAGCTACCACCAGATACATATGAAAGAGGAAGACTTTCCTAAGACTGCATTTCGAACTCATGAGATCCACTATGAGTTTTTGGTCATGCCATTTGTCTTGTTTAATGCTCCCTCCACTTTCTAAAGTCTCATGAATCATGTCTTTCGTCCTTTTTTCCATCATTTTGTGTTAGTTTTCTTTGATGATATACTCGTCTATAGTAAAATCTGGACAGCCCATCTTTCTCACGTGGATCGAGTTCTCCATCTACTCTCTCAACACCAAATTTTCCTCAAACAATCTCAATGTGATTTTGGAGCCTCATAATTCGAGTACTTGGGTCATATTGTTGGCAAGGACGGTGTCAGGGTGGATCCTAGGAAGATTGATTCTATGAAGGATTGGCCTTGCCCAAAGACTCTCAAAATCTTGCGTGGTTTTTTGGGTTTAATAAAACATTATCGCAAGTTTGTTAAGAATTATGGAAAGATTGCAGTGCCTCTCACCTCTCTCCTTAAAATGAATTATTTCACTTGGACTCCCTGTTGAGGAAAATGTATGAATTACCTTACTCAATCATTTTCGAATCTTGCCTGGCTAGGAAAAGATAGTCGGGAATATCACCCTGGGTTTTATAGCCTCAAAAATATTCTCCCAATCCACAAGTATTAATTACAAGGGTTTAGGCTGATTTATTAATGAAAATAATGTTGCAATATAAAATAAAATGTATATAAGTTTATGAAATATACATAGATTACATATATTAAACATGGAGATCAAAAAGAAAAAAGGTAACCAAGTCATAAACACATATATGAGACATAATAACAATCTGATTTATTTCATTCTGAGATATCAAAAGTGTTTTTCTCTTTACAAAACCCCTGCGAGGGCATGAAACAAAGTTTGATTTAGAGATCTCCGATGAACACCATACAAAAAGACTCTGACAATAAAGTAAAACTAAAATTTATAATCTAGATCAACTTGCTAGAAACTACTACCAATTTGACTCTGCAAAATATCCTTTATGAGCTATGAAACTTAATCCACAAACAAACAAGAATACACAGACTATCAAGGATGGATCAACACCTCTAAAACAAGCATCTGAAAAGTTTGGTTCAGTTTTGAACCTTGCTATCTACAATAAGACCATGTTGTCAAAAACAGAATTAGGCTTTGAATAAACTCAAGAATGAATGAAAACTGAAACTATCTCATGAAATCAAAAGAACAAACCTTAGTCTTGCTTTCTCATTCTATTCTCCCTTGTTTCTTCTTCTCATTCAACCTTTATTCTTTCCAAATAAGTTGAAGTAGTTCAACTACTTTCTTTAGTTAAGTTAGTTTGACTTAACTAATTAGTTTAGGAGAAATAAATAATAATAATATAGTTAAGGGTCTTTAACTAATAATAACTAGGTAGGTGGGACCCCTTGTGACTCCCGTTTTTACTTCTTTTCAAATCATAAAATATAACATAAATGGATAATTATTTTAACACATGCCACCCTTGCAGCTCCCTTAGATACCTTCCAAACTAAATATTTAAATATCAGAAATAATTTAGATTATGTCAAAAAATATACAAATATCCACATAATCCACATTATCCAAAACAAAGCTTGTTGTCCAAACTTTTTGAAAACCATTAACACTATCTTCATCAACTCAAATCATAAAAAAAACAAAACCTAAAAGCCATACTTTCCACTCCGGGAGGCAATTTTTCTCTTTTCACCACTATCCCCCTTTAATTTCTGGAAGTAGCCCGTGGTTGATTAGAACCTGGAGGCTGTATTTCACTGATTACATGGGAACACTCAACCTTCAAATGCATGCGGGAGGACACCGATTTTGAGGAATCATCTGAGGGAGGAGAAGGGGGGGCAATTGCTTTTCCTTTATCTTGCATAGGGGGAATATCAATTTTTAGTCTTTTACTAGCATGTGAAGATTGAACAGGTGAATCATCAAGGGAAATATGGACATTAGGATTGACAAGTGGTGGGAGAGGAAATGACATATTTGGCCATCCACGATGGTGAGAGACATCTGGGTTGACAATCTCTTGCCATCCATCATTTGCAGGGACTTCTGGTTGTAATGACACATGTGGAGGAAGGAGAATGCCAAGGATGTTTTGAGGCTGGAAAGGAGGTATTTCTGGCCGAGGGTGTACTATTCCATGGCCAATCTAGTTAAAGAACCCATCCTGGAACAACTGATTCAATTCTTGGGGATCAACATAAAAATGAATGGAAAATCTAGGCCTTCTAAGTCCTCAGTTCCAATTTCCCCTGCCTCTGTTATTTCTTCCATGGCTGCCCCTACTAAAGAACGTATCCTGTAGCAGCAGTTCATTAGTAACTAAGCCCTTAATAAACCATACATGAAACTCATCTTGCATGAATAAAAAATTGGCTTAGAAATTGACACGAGATACATGCAAATACATCCATAACAAACCATTTAACAATCACCAAGTGAACAAGGGGTGATAGGGTTCATGGGACATATGAAGGGAGTGTAATTAGAAAAAAATGGTATAATGATAGGGGATTAATACACAAACACTATTCATCAATTAATTAAACAATTTAACTATGTAATAAATACCAAAATATTAGTCACCAATCCTTGTTGTGTTATCCTTTGTCTCTTTTACATAGACTTTCTTTTTAATTTATTTCACATAACACATATGCTATAATGAAATTGGGATTATGAGGGGAATGTAATGAGCGAAAAGTGGTAGAATCACAGGGAAATAATATGGATACTGTTCAAATGAAAATAAATCAAAACATATCTTTGTTCAGACCTTCAAAGTTTAACAATATTCACTTTTTCAAAACCAAAATTTAAACCGTTACTTCCTTTACAAATTGCTTGCTGGCTTCCAAACAATAATCTATATGCCCATAAATATTTAATTATAACATCCTTTGTATCCATATAACCTTTATATATCAGTCATAACAAACAACATTGCAATCGATATGAGCAGCCACAATAACCTTTGAGCTACAATCATACATAACTCCAATGCTAAATCCTTTTAAAACCAACAGGAATATGCATAATGCTTACAACCATTTATATCCACCGTTTATTTCAACACTGCAATCAAACTAGACGCTATAACTCTTATCGAGACCCAATCAATTCACACACATGTGTCTTTTAATACAAACAACATAAAATTCAAACCAAATAACATGCAATACTTCTATCCCAAGCTTCACATAAATCAGTATGTACATACTTCTTCAAAAATTGAGAAACGAGAGACGCAACCAAAATCGTTCCCAAGCAACCAAGCACACACAATGCTCCATCAACTATCGACTGGAGTAAAATGATATCAATATCAAATTTAGGGTTTAAACACAACAAGTGGAGCATAAGAACACGTGGTTCGATCAGAGGATTAAGTCCTCAAAAAGCACAAACAACTCATGCCCTATCACGATTTACCGTATAACAATAATGGGTAACAATGCTCTCGGTGGTGAGGGTTACCAAAATGATAGACTGCCAACTCCAACATGAAACAAAATGAAGCCAATCTCTTAATCAACACTCTAATCTGAGCATCCAGGCCCAAACCTATGCCTAACCAGAAAGCATCCACAATGATTCTATCAACTTCTGGGTGATGTTAAACCTATACTATGCAATGTTCTCCAGGAAAATGTGTCAGTGAGGGCAACGTAAGGTATCTAACAACTCATCGTTTTTCCAAGATAAGGCACAAACATTTTAATCTTTTATCAGTTCACATTGCAACCCACAAGGTTGAAAAATACCAACCACAAAGACGAACATGGAGTGGGAAAATTAAACACAGAGACCTGTTATGACAATCCATAAGTAGGATACGCACAAAGCTCAGAGCTTTGTCAAATCATAATAATCAATTTCCACAGAGAAGCTAGACCCAAAACCCAAGCCATGACTGAGGAGGCTTCACTGCTATTTTTATCCAATAAACCCATGCAAAGATTACACATAACAAGGAGAGCATAACCATTTTTTTTTTTAAGTTCCAATAGTCCAGAATAATCACCATAAGAAACCATGGACACAAACACCAATACACAGTTCAACTATCTCATAAAAACTTAAGAATCACACAGAACACAAGTAATCTTGAGCCAAAAGTTGATTCAAAGGACAAAGTAACCATCATGGATGGAAGAGTAAGGAACCCATACCTGGAAAATCCTACGAGAGGAAGAAAACTAGATTGTATGCCTCCTTCACGATTGAACAATGCGGAGCAACAACAATTACCAGAGCCAAAACCAAAATGCAAGAATGACTAGGGTGATAGTCTCGACGGGGGAGTTTGAGTGGCATGCAGTGAATGCACGTTGCTTCTCCCTTCCAACCTCATTCAATTCAAAGTATGATCCAAGCCCATTCACCATAGCACTAAGCAATTAATCAACCACATATCCATTGCCATATCACATTTGCATAGTGTGCCATGCCTTGGTAATACCAGCTTCTTTAAAATAACAATGTGTTAGGAACATAACCCAACGTGCATCCATATATAACATTCAAAACAAGGTGCATAACCATAGTAGCAAGGGTCAATAGAACCCATAATAATGCACAACATTAGAACTCAAGTATAGTTCTTTTATTCAAAAGAGCTCCATTATTATCCCTTATCAAGATCATTTAAACCATTTAATGCCATATTTAATGCAATATCAAAACCAAAAATGATAATAATCCTTTCATCCATAGGGAAACCTTAACTTACTCTGTGAGAGGTCATCAGATCCAACGAGTGCCATGTTTTAATTGACCAACCATCACACGTCACCACAACATTTTAAACCATGGTTTGAAACAAAGAAATGTAGAGGATTGTGTTGGTACCATCACATAAGCAAACAAAATATAAGCGCAACATATCCACCATAGCGCCACAAGTCTAACAAGGGGGTCCCACCTACTAGTTTATTATTAATATAAATATATAATAAAGCTTGGCAATCATTTGCTAGCATAGTATTCATCATTATGATTTTAAGCGTCAACACTCCCGCAACTGATTAGAAATTTCAAGCCTTGAAGGTGGTTATGTTCACCACTCTGGTCCTGACCTTTCCTGATTTCACAAAGACCTTTGTCCTGGAATGTGATGCTTTCAGGCAAGGAATTGGAGTAGTCCTTATGCAAGATGGCCGACCTTTGGCCTTTACCAACAAACACATGTTCGAGTGACATTTGGACCAATCAATCTATGAAAATGAAATGTTGGCTATTCTGCATGAAATGGATCTCTAACGCCCTTATCTATTGGTGCAATGATTCCAAATTAAGATAGATCATTAAAGCCTCAAGTATTTTATGAAGCAACGCCCTTCCTCCCCGATGCAACAAAAATGGCTGACTAAGCTCTTTGGATATGATTGTGAGATTGTTTACAAGAAAGACAAAGAACACGTGGTTATTGATGCTCTTTCAAGAAAATATGAAGATGAAGGGTCCCTTTTTCCCCTCTCCATTGTACCAAATTGGCTCCAAGTTGTTTTCCAGGAATGGCTACAAGATCCCAAAATTTTGTCTCTGATCCAATAATTGCAAGCCAATTCTACGGTTTCCCCAGGGTGCTCTTGGCACAATGATGAGCTTCGCTACAAAGGTCGTTTTTATTTAAGTAAACATTCACAAATTAAATCCATGGTGCTTTCTGAGCTTCATGCTACACCCACAATTGGGCACTCATGGTTTACCAAAACCTATGACCGAGACAAACGTTCTTTTTTCTGGGATGGTATGAAACACGATGTTCACACTTTTGTGGTAGAATGTGATGTTTGTCAACGCAACAAGGGCGAAACAATCAAAGATCCTGGCACACTACAATCACTTCCGATTCCACCTGCTATTTGGAAGGACATCTCTATGGATTTTATTGTGGGCTTACTTAAATTGGACAATAAGTCAGTCATCATGGTGGTCGTTGATCATCTTTCCAAGTATGCTCATTTATGTGCTCTTCAACACCCATTTACCGCCTCCACTGTGGCTAAAATTTTCATGGATCATGTCTTCAAGCTTCATGGAAAGCCTCATTCTATTGTTTTCGATAGAGATCCCACTTTCACCAACAATTTTTGGAAATAACTGTTTAGGCTACAGGACATCCAATTGGATCTCAACATAACTTATCATACCTAGACTGATGGTCAAACTGAAGTTGTCAACAAGTGTTTGGAAACATATTTGAGGTGTTTTTCCTCTGAAAGGAAAAATGAGTGGGCTCAATGGTTACCACTAGTTGAATGGTGGTACAATACTTCTTACCATACAACTACTCATATGACTCCTTTTGAAGCAGTACATGGAAAAAATCCACCTTCATTTCTCTCATATTTTCTAGGTGTATCAAAGGTCCAGGTAGTTGACCAAACACTTACAGTTTGATAGGTTATTCTTCGTACCCTCAAAGAGAATTTGGTCATGGATCAGAATCGCATGAAGAAACAGGCAGATCAAGGTCACTTCGAATATCAATTTGCTGAAGGAGACCAAGTGTTTCTTCGACTGCAACCTTATAAGAAAAATTCACTTAAGGCCAACCATTGTTAGAAACTGGCACCCAAATTTTATGGTCCTTATACCATTCTCAAGCATGTAGGACAGGTGGCCTATCAATTATCTTTTCCCATTCATTCTAAGCTCCATCCTATTTTTCATGTCTCCTACTTAAAGAAGGTGATTGGAACTAAGTGCCAAACTCAAACCAACCTTCCCAAGTTGGATGACGAAGGCTCCATCTGGTTGCAACCATAAGCATTTTTGGACAAGCGTGAACATCATCTTCATCAGTGCACCATCAAGGAAGTTTTAGTATAGTGGAAAGATACAACTCCAACAGATGCCACTTTGGAACCAACTACCATTTTGCAACAATTTCCTCATCTCAAGCCTTTAGGACAAGGCTGTTTTTTAAGGGCGATGAACTCGGCTAGATGTGACCTTTCTGCAACAGATCCTGAATCTGACTCTTGATTTCGTCATTCTCTAGAATAGAGCGCCGATAGATTGGTCCATTGGGAAGTGACACATCTGGGGTCAGATCGATGGGGTGCTTGACCTAGCAGTGTAGAGGCACCCCTGTGGGGGAGGTGAAGATGTCCTCGTACTCCTCCATGACCTTATCCATCTGTTGTTTTTGTGCAGAGGGGCCCTTTCTGGAGGTCGTGGCCATAGTCTTCTTCTTGCATTGAGGGCAGATCATCAAGAAAACAAATTTCCTTGTTTTGGAAATGAGCTTATTGCATTGTTTTGCCTCAACCAAAGAGATGGTGGTAGGCAGTGCTATCTCTGATATCATGTACAGCTTGTTTCCCAATATAATAATAACAACATGAGGCCTGGAGTCATACACAACATGTCACTTCCACAAGTATGGTTGGCCTAATAGTACATCAGAAACATCAAGAAGATCAATGTCACTTAATACCTCATCCATGAAGGGCTTGATGTTGTAGGGAAGGAGACATTGTTGGCTGACGCGGAGGTCTCGTCCTTGGTGCAGCCGCCCAATGGTGTATGGTTGTGGGTGTGTTGTGGTTGGCAAGCCCAACCACTTCATGACCTCTATTGAGATGAGGTTCTTCTGGCTCCTGCTGTCGACAATGAATCGCAACAGGGAACCCTTTACCCACATTTGGGAATGGAAGAGGTGCTCCACCTCCTCTAGATCTTGGTTCCTTCTTTTGGATATTTGTGGTGGAAACAGTGGCATTGGGATCCGCATCAATAATCTACTTCCCCCTGTCATTCCCCTTGTCGGGTTTTGATTCAGAGTCGGATGTTAAGCCCTAATGTTGGCTCATAACCCCTTAATTGGGGCATATTAGATTAGTAATGCTATTTTATTTATGTCGGCTTTAGGCCATTAGTTGTAATTTAGATTAGTAATTTTATTTTAATTATGTCGGCTTTAGGCCATTATTCGTAATTATACCTCCTAGTCTCCTATATATACCAAGGAGACATTTTCATTTTGAATCATCTTGTACTTGAACATTTTAAGTGGGGTAAAAGGAGGTTGCCCCCTCGAAGAGGATTATTATCTGAAATTATCTCAGTTTCAAGGAGTTGAGTACTTTTCCTGAGGTTTTTCCATGCTATATTGATGTTTGGTTCTTAACATATGGTATCAGAGCTCAAGGTCTTGGGGTTTCGATGCTACATCTGAGACACCGTGGAATTTTTGATATAACTTTTTTTCTACAACGTTTCAGAAGGAACCGCTTGGAGGGTATTTAGAAAACAGATCAAGGTACGTTGGGTTCAAAATTCAGCTCCTGAGGCCTTACACTTTCGGAGATACAACCTGTACAAGATAGGGTTATGGAATCATCCTGAAATGAGTCATTGAGGCATTTTCGCTATAAAAACTTTTCTGTAACGTTTCAGACCCTTCCCTCCAGAGACCAGTTACAAAAATTAGTATTGTATCTGTGGTAAAAAGTTCAGCTTCTGGCTCATTTTAAATTTGTAGATTCACCCTGTGTAAGATAGGGTATCTGACTAGCCCTATTGACTAGTATCAAGAAGGTGTTCTAGGTAAAACAATCATAACTTATTCCTAGAATATCCAAATTGAGTGGGCCTAGTTGCATTGGATCGTGGACAGTCTGTAGTATTTTGGGTGTGAGTTTCAGAATTTGATATCAATTATTTTGTGTGGGGCATTCTATACAAGTGAGATCTCCTGGAAAGGCCAAAAATCAGCAAGTTGTGAGGAAGTTACCGTAAATTCCACTTGGCACATCCAATTTTGATCAGAACTGTGGAATTGCAGAGAAGAAATATCAGAGAACTACCTAAAGGAAATTTTCATACCTAGAAGGGCCGAAACTTGGGAGATATAACAGAACAAATATTGTCTAGCAGAACCACCTCAAAATCAAGACTCAAAAGTGATAATTGGCCAACATGCCACCCAAAAAGGGGCCTCCTACACCAAATAAGCCTCCAGAAAATCCTAATTGGACTCTTTAAGAAGGTGAAGAAATGCGTAGGGACATAAATGATTTACAAAAGAAGACAGTAACCAAAGATGAACTACAAGAGATGAGGGATTCAATGGATACTAAGATGGATTCAATGGAAGCCAAGATGGATTCAATGGAAGCTAAGTTGGA
>ML806476.1:84918-114507 GCA_009831015.1 Picea engelmannii
GTTAAGCCCTAATGTTGGCTCATTACCCCTTAATTGGGGCATATTAGATTAGTAATGCTATTTTATTTATGTCGGCTTTAGGCCATTAGTTGTAATTTAGATTAGTAATGTTATTTTAATTATGTCGGCTTTAAGCCATTATTCATAATTATACCTCCTAGTCTCCTATATATACCAAGGAGACATTTTCATTTTGAATCATCTTGTACTTGAACATTTTAAGTGGGGTAAAAGAAGGTTGCCCCCTCGAAGAGGCTTATTATCTGAAATTATCTCAGTTTCAAGGCGTTGAGTACTTTTCCTGAGGTTTTTCCATGCTATATTGATGTTTGGTTCTTAACATCGGAGAATGCATCCGATTCGGAAGCCTTCAACTCGGCTACCAATGAATGCTTGGCCCGACACTCACTTGTGTTGTGAGTGGAGCTCTTATTGAACTCACACCACTTCCTCGTGTCCTTTTTTGGCTTCGTGGTGTTGTTCTTTGCTTGCGGCTTTGGAAGGTTGGCCTGGGCTGCCCCACCTTGGCTTGGTCCTTTGTTATGCAGTTTGGGGTTACCTTTCCCTTGCTTCTGATTCCCAGACCCAAAGTATCGCTTCTTCTGTTTGAACTTCTTCTCAATCTTGGAAGCATACCAGTATGCCACACCAAGTGAGGAGATGTCGAGGAACTCCATTTCCTTCTGAATGTATCTATCAAGACAACTGTGGTACTTTAACGCCAAATGTTTCTCTGAATCTTTAATACCCAACTTTGTGTGTAGGGTATGAAATAGATTCATTAGCTCATGTACAACTTGGTCCCTTTGTTGCCGCAGCGTAGTCCATTGTATGTATTTGTCCTCATAGCTCCCCATGGGATAATATTGTTCCTTGATGGTGTCTCAGAAATAATTCCAAGTGGGTGTGACCAAGAACAGAGAGGGTTCCCCCTCACCTTGTTGCTCCCATTAGGTTTCCCACCAGTCCTTGACATGGGGGGCATCTTTGAGGTGAAAAAATAATCCTTTATCGGTCAAAAAAGTCATGAACTGAGAAATATCCTTCTAATAGATTCAACCATCTATCTATGACGTTTGCATCTATTTGGCCCTCAAATATGGGAATGTCAAATTTTACTTGTACCTTAAAGGGAGTGGTTGTTGGATGTAGATGTGCTGCCAATGGGTAATCGTTGGAGGATCTGGGCAAAGTTGTCCATCATCGCATTCCTTTGTTTCTCTAGGGCCTCCTCGAGAAATATTTTGATAGGATCTCCTGCTCCCCCATATTTCTTTTCTTCTCCCATGGGTGACCATCAGGGTTTGCGAGGCTAATCTTGCAAAGGTTCAACCAGATCGATCCCTAACTCTTTATACCGCGACCTCGTCGGGGACATGCAAAGAAGGATCGAGAAAGAGAAAATTGCTCTGATACCACTGATCCAGATTTATGCAAGAACACAATGAAATGAAAAAATACACATAAACGCAGAGATGCAGCTAAAATAAGACTTCATTTTATTAATAACAAATGACTGAAATATGCCTACAGACAAAATGGAAATAAACTAGATAGGGTGTTGGTAGCTTATCTCTGAGAAGAGATGTGGCAGCTATTGTACTCTGACCTCTCTATTACAATGAGGCTTGAAGGCCTATATATTATTGAGAAACAATGGAAAACCCCAAACATCCAAAAACCTAACCCTAAGAGATGAAACGCCAAAATATGGGCCCCATCGAGGTAAATTGGTACATCAATTTCCTGGGGTCGTAACTTTGGCATACTATCTCTATTTGATTCACATGATACATCGTTAGAAAGATCTATCCAAGGACTACAACTTCTAACAACAAATATCACATTCAAAATGAACTCATATTCACCGGAAGTTTGATATCCAAAAAACGTCGTTTAGGGCCTCAAAACGACTTTGAAAGTTCAGGACCTGAAAAACTACTAAAAATAGTAAACTGTGTGGAAAATGAAAAACTTAAAGAAGTAATGGTGGGCGTCCAAGTGGAATAGGTGGGTGGCCACAAATATCCACCTATATTAGTGGAGCAACCACAAGGGTTTCAGGTTTTTGGAAAGAAACATCTAGTCTGTCGGTAGGTGAAGTCCTTGTATGGGTTCAAACATGCTCCACAAACCTGGTATTTCAAAATTGATCAATATCTTAGAGATTCTGGATTAAGAAAAAGCTATTATGAACCCACTCTCTATATAGAAAACAATGGTGATGACATAGTAATCCTAATTGTCTATGTCGATGATCTTGCCATCACTAGAAGTAGTTTCGACATGATTCAACAAGTGAAATCTAATATATGTACTTTTTTTGAAATCACTAATTTAGGTTGGCTTCATTATTATTTAGGTGTAGAATTTTGGCATTTTGATCATACTATATTTGTATCAGAAGTAATGCCTGTTTTTTTGTAGCTTACTCTGGGCCTGCAAATATTGTAGTGGTTGGTGATCTATGTGGATGATGGTTTCCTTGTCCATCAGATAATGCTTCCACTTTTTGATAGCTTGTACCAAGGCGTAGAGCTCCTTGTTGTAGGTAGGGTAGTTCAGAATTGCCCCATGAAATACTTTAGAATGATAGCATACAAGCCTTCCTCCCTACATCAGTACTGCTCCCATGGCATACCCACTTGCATCTATATCCACTTCGAAAGGATTATGCAAATTTGGGAGTTCAAGCATTGGTTCTTGACTGATATTTCTTTTCATCTCACCAAAGGCCTTCTGTTGATTCTTTTCCCACTAGAAACTCTTACCACTGGTTTTTATGGTGTGGAGTGATGTAGCTACCGCTGAAAATAAAGCTATGAACTTCCACAAGTATTGTGTTGCCACAAAAAAACTCCTAAATTTAGTGACATTTCTAGGAACTGGTCATTTAATGATGGCCTCCATATTTACAGGATCTATCTTGAGCTCCCCTCCACTGATCACATACCCAAAATACACCAAATACTATTGAGCAGACTCACATTTAGTAAGATTGGCCAGCAGCTGATGCTTTTTTAGAGTCTCTAACACCTGCATAAGATATGATATGTAATCCTCCCAAGTAGCACTATAAACCAATATATCATCCAAATAAACAATAACAAATGAATCTAGATAAGGGTGTAAAACACCATTCATTAGTCTCATAAATGTAGTTGGTGCATTGCATAAACTGAATGACATAACAACGCACTCATACAAACCTTACCTTGTCTTGAAGGCAGTATTCTAGGTATTTTCTTCTTTGACTCGTACCTGGTGATATCTTGATTTCAAATTTATCTTAGTGAAGTACTCTGCATGCTGCAGTTGGTCCAATGGATTATCGATCCTTGGTAGGGGTTATCGATTCTTTAGTGTAATATTGTTCAATGCCCTATAATGGATACACATTATCCAAGTCCCATCCTTCTTGGGAACAATTATGATGGGTGACCCACAAGGTTCTTGGTTGAATCACACCCTGCTCCAACAATTGTTGCAATTGCTTCTTTAGTTCATTCACTTCAAAACTGAACTATCTATACAACCCAATATTCATCAAGGGGGAGTTTGGCAATACTTAGATTTCATGCTCCACTTCCCTCTTAGGTGGTATCCCTTTAGGCTCTTGGAACACTCCTCTATATGCCTGTAGAAACTCCTCCAATTGATGTTTCTTCTATTTAGTACACCCCTCTAGAGATGCCTTCACTCTCATTGACTCATCATTAGACTGATTTTCTCTTAAGAAAAAAAAACATCTCTTACTAGAACTAATCAACTTCTCGCTTGGTTGGCACTTACGAGTGAGATATTTGACTTGCCTTTATGCGCAGTGATGATGTAGGAATTCCCATCCTTGATTAGTCGGTATTGGTTGGCTCTCTGCATGAGGATTGCATCTATCATATACATGTAAGGGCTTCCAAACACTACTCCACATACATCAAGGGATACTACATCCAATTCCACTTCATCAATAAAATCAACACTTATAAAAATTTTAATCTTACACTATTTCATTACCTTTATATATGCATACTTGTTTAACCAACCCAATGGATAGGCGCTAGGATGATTGTGAACCTCCAATCCAATCTTGCTAACCATATCCATTGCTATCAGATTAAATTGTGAACCAGAGTCGAACAAAGCATCTATCTTGGTCTTCTTGACCTGAATCTTGATGTGGGAGAGCTTGGTCATCTCCTTCTATTCCTAGTGATGAAGACTACTCAAATTCACCTCCTTTTGCACATATGTGAAAACAATCTTTTCATCCACATCCGAGCTACTTTCAACCTTATTTCTTGAATCTGTGGCTAAATGGTTCTTTTTCTTTCCCTCCTTCTTGCGGTTCTTTGGGTTTAGCTCTGGATGCAGTTTCCAACATTTTTCCTCGATGTGGTAATCAATGTTGCAATGATTGCAATGGTTGCTAGGATTGTTACTCTGTTGTTCAATGGTTGTTGTCTTCTTATGTTTCCTCCCTTTCCACTTCTTCTTCCCCTCCTTAAAATCTTCTGGGTTCTCTTTATGATTCGAACCACTTGGATGCCCCTTCTTTTGGCCTATGTTTTCCAGGTACTGTGCCTGTACACAAGCCTCACCCATTGTCCTTGGCTTGAAGATCATCACTTATTTTCGTAGATGATTGTGTAAACCCCTTAGATACTTGAGGAGTACATCAGAGTTCTTGGGAGAGATACCCAACATGATGGCCATCTTTCTAAACTCATTGGTGCACTCTTGTACACTCTGCCCTTGCCTCCACTTGAAGTAGTGCCATCAAATCCATTGGTCCTCTACATACCTGATAAGGTATAATTGGGACTTGATGATGGTTTTGAAGTCCTCCCACCTAGTTACTGGTGGATCACCCTCCAACCTAAGTGTTTATGTGTGGACTTCATACTAGGTTAAAGCATGGCCCTCTAACTTCAATCTAGCAAATGAAATCTTCTTCCCTTCATCTATATGATGAATTCTAAAATAAAATTCTAGTTATTTCAACCAATGATTCAATTTTAATGCATCGATCTCACCTTGGTATAGCTTTATGTCAATTTTTTCTTCCATATTGAATAGGAACTGTGAAGGGTTAATGACACTTGAAATCAATTTCTCTTTCTTTGATTCCTTTCGTGAATCCTTTCCGGAGTCTTCCCAATCTCTCGATTTCCCCTTCGATCCAATATTTGAGTTAGAGCCTCCATCATATCCGAATAGTTTGAACTTGCTTGCTAGATCTTCCATGAGGAGGTTCATATTGCGACTAATGTCGACAACTTGTGCTTGCAACCACTCAAATATCTCTTCTGATGGATCTCAAATTTTATTATGAACATACTTGTCCACCATGGCTAAGGTTTATACAACTTCTCATTAAGCTAATTCCTAGATCTACAACTTCCCACAAATACTCAAAAGAAAAACCTGATTTGATATCAATATGATCTTTAAACTATTGTGGATATCCACTGGAAGAATTCGTCACAACAAATCTAATAAAATACTAAAAATATTTTCTATTAAGGTTATTTTTTTTTTGGATCTCTAGAATATTTAGTTATTGATTTTATGCTTATGCATGAAATAGATAAAATGCAGAAAATAAAGAACAATAAAATACAATCTCACCATCCAAAAATAAACACAAGATATGACCTAGGAAACCCAATATGGGAGAAAACCTGGCTAGAAGGTGAGGTTAATATACTCTATTTTCTCTGGTACATAAATGATCCAAGTACACACACTCTCTGTGGAGTTTCCTTTGACCTGTGGCCTATATGATCGCTAAAAAATTTCTCCCCCTTTATTATGCTCACATAATACCACTCTCTAATGTTTTGCTCAACTTTGGAACAAGATAGAATACAAAATAATGGAACCTCTTCTCCTCCTAGCGACCTGATATTTAACATAGCCCGATAGCCAGCTAGGGGTAGGTTTTTTACTTCCTTAACCCTCAATTGTGACAAGGTTTTGGACCTCCTAGAATCTTCTTTAAATTACATACGTGGCTAGCCCCATATGCATGGGTAATGAGGGATGACATGGCATCCTCTCGTACCATGGTGGTCAACACGATAAGTCAACTTATGGGAGGAATAACTTTTGCATACGAGCTTCGATTGATGCAATTTTTGGTTCATTTGAAAGGTCTCAGTGTGTAGAATAGCATCATTATTTCCAAGCTATGTTGGAAAAGTTTTAAACAATTTTTTTTGTTTTGATGCCTCAAAATGGCCTCAAAAGGTTCCAAACCCCAATTTTCCAAACTCGGACCTGCCACTAAAATGGCCCTACAAGCTTATTCCTCCAATTTTTCCACTTTGAAAGGATCGAGATAGATGATAAACAATATAATGATCCAATATGGATCATGGGATCTAAAAACATATACTTATGGTATGCCTCCCCCTCCATGCAATTAAAATCTACCTCATGACCATGCTTCTCGACACAGGTTTTCCCCTCTTTGTTAGAGTGAGAAAAAACAAAAGAATTCTTATCCCCTTCACACTTTCACTTCCAAACCATTTTTTCAAGGGGTATATCACAGTCTCTCAATGTATGAACCACCTTGTTGGGTTATTTTGGTCACTTGAGTGAGCAAAAACAATCCCTTTTAGTTGCCTTATTAGACTAGCAAGACAACACATGAAATTATCAATTGATTAGTGAATCAACAAAAAAGTAAATGATAAAACAAATAAACAAAATATGGAAATAAACTAAGCATATGTGAACTCAAAGAGATGCATGAAAGTGACACAAGAATAACTATCCAAATGGAAAGTGATTCTTGAATTGAGAACACCAACGGAGAAAAGTGGGACTTGTGAATCCCCTATTCCTCCTTGGGATGGCCCTTGAGTCCCCCAAAAATAGAGATTTACTCTCCTATCTATGATTAAAAATGGCGAATAACTTCTTGGTCAAGTTTATCAAGAGGTGATAAGCTTTACTACTTGCTATGGTTGCTCAAATAACTCTCAAGGGAATAGATGGATTCTCTAAGAGCAAATGGGAAACATAACAATACAATGAATGTTGATGTTTTGGTAGTTGCGGGAGGTATTTTCCTCCTGGACAAATTTTCTTAGAGAAGAAGAAGATTCCAAGAAGTCAAAGAAAGACCATTGAACAATTGAAGAACACCCCAGAAAAGAATAAAGTGAAATAGAAGACCACAGAAGAGAAGTTGACCCACATGAAATAATTAAAGTGGAAATATAATTTCCAGGAATAGAAGTCGACACACATAAATAATAAAGTAAATGTAAAGAACTAGAATAAGAAATTGGCCCGAGACATGCACCTAGATTAATATAAATACAAGGCTGGATCATTTCATTTGTACAGACACATAGTTCTCCTTTTGTAATACGCACTAGGCAGTTGCAGTTGCAGTTGTGACAGTTTCTCTATTTCTGGGTTCTAATTCTCTTGGAGAGTGCGTCCTACTTGGGAAGGATATTCTTGGTAGCCCTTGGTGGTTTCTCTTGTGCGCTACCTCTGGAATATTTGCGTTGATATTGTGTGGTGTTTCCTAGTTTCTTTGTGCCAGTTACAATTGTAGTGCTAGTTGCAATTGCAGTTACCAGTTGTCAGTTATGTGGTGCTACTTAGTTGTCTACACTCGCTAGGGTTTGAAAAGAAGAAGAGATAAGTATTTTTTATTAGAGTTTCTTCATTGTTGGTTTGATCTTGTGAATAGATATTGTTCATGGTTGTATTGGAAATATTCTCTCTAAGAAAAGTTGGTTGGGTTTTTCCCCGAGTTTGTGGTTTTCCTAGGATAAATCTTTGTGTCTTCTTGTGCTTGTTTATCTATTGCTTATGTATTTAAGTATATTCTTATTGAATGTTAAAATAAGACAAAATTTATATGGTAAATATAATGTTAACAAAACTAATGAAAATCTAACACGGTTTCATAGCTGGTTACCTTCAGAACAATCTAACCGCTAGAAGGAAGATCGTGAGATTTGCTACATTGCTAAGATTTGTCGCTGCACAATTTTATTTTTCAAGCTCGTTGAGCACTTGTTATAAAGTCTATTGGGAAAAACTCCACCATTGATCAACTCGTCCCACTCTAGCGCACCTATTGCACTTCTTATATTGACTTGCCCTCAAAATTGAATTTTTAAGGTTTTAAGCTTGTTGACATTTTCCTGAATATTGAACCTTCTAATTCATATTTCAAACTTTTTCTTATTGATGTAATGTCTCGAATTAGAAGAAAAAGTTGGATGGTGTAGTTGTATATAATATGAGGGTGTTTGCAGGAGAAGTACACTTGACAAAATGACATTTATCCAAGCAGTGACAATAGACCCAAAGGGATCTTAGATCTAGTACACTCAGAGGAAGCCCCAAGAGTTGGAGGCAGCAGTGACGATGTCTCCTACAATATAGAACAACTCAAATGGGACAACAACAACTAGACTCCAGGTTTTCATATCAAGTTTGATATTTTATATTGTTATAACTTAATTAAGTTTCGTAACTAGAACAACATTATTTAGAAGTATATTACTGCAGAGTACTATTGCTATCAAATGTTTGAATATTGTTGGTATTATGATCATTAATTAAAATATCATTGTTAAATATTAATGATACACTCATTTAAAAGATAAATTTATCTCCTCTAAAATATGTTCTTGGTTGTCGACCTTGTTCCAGGCAAGTTGTCTTGTAAATTCCATGGAGGTTACCATGGAGGAACGATTGATCACAACACTGGAAGAGTGTTGTTCTTATTTATTATTATTGCATTTTTGTTTTGGCTCTTGTTCGAGGCGGGTCACAAGTGATAGATCTGAGAAGGAGTTATTGTGACGATTTTTCCTGTTTTTTTAATTATTGTTCTTATTATAAGAGTATTATTCTTGTTTGTTGTTTTCCCTTGTTGTTTCTCTTGTTCCGAGAAGGTCACAAGTAATATATTTGAGAGGGAGCTATAATGATGGTTGCAAGAGGAAACATATTAGATGGTCTCTAGTTGAGACATGGAGCAGACTATCCTGACATAGAGTTGTGTACATGACCGTACACATCCATGTAATGAAGGAGAAAAGGATGAAGTCAAAACTTTTTGGCAAGAAGGTTACTTTTGCGGGATACATAGTATCTCATATAGAGATTGATTGTAAGGACCAGAAGGATATGAAGATGACCATACATATCCCTCTAGTTCAGTTGATCACTCTTCAAATCATTGGGAAGAGTCAATAGAGCCAGAAGGACCTACCCAAAATCGTTGCAGTGACCAAGAAGAGACCAACATGGTCCCTTGATACTTTGCAGGATGCAAAGGCGATATATGTGTGTATGTGTGTGGCATTGGTGATCCATATCAGTGGTGAGGAAATCAGCCCCACCAAGTACTTTCTCAGAAGGAGCTAGAGTTCAGAGGGAATCAACCTTTAGGATCAAGTAAGGAGGAGCAGCCTCCTCGTGACAATTCATAGGAGATCATACTTCAGAAGAGGTCAGCATATGCAGAGGGAGAAGATGGCTCTGGAAATTATATAGACTCAGAGGGAGTCAATCTTCAGAGGGATCATGTAGACTTAGAGTGAGCCTAATCTTAGAGAGAATCAATGGCTTAGAGACTTTCATTCAAAAATTATTCCTCCTTAGATTCAAATGGGATAGAGAGACGTCTTCCAGGACTGACATACAATTGTCATGAGTTGAGGAGGATATATCAAAGCTTCAGAGGCTTCGAGGAGATATGAGATCTCCTAGAAGGATTCCCTTATTTCCATGACAAAGGAGGAAGCTAATCAGAAGGATTGGGATATGGATTTTTCCTTGGTTCTGAGACCATAAGTGAAGTCAGTGGTGACTTCCAAGTTGATCTACAAGATCAAGCATGTTGTAGATGGTAGAATAGATATGTACAAATCTTGATTTGTGGCCATAGGATTCTCCCAGCAAGAGGGAGAAGATCATAATGATACTCTTTCTCTAGTAGCTAGAAGAAGTGTACATAGAGTAGCCACAGGATACATAAGAAGGAGTCTCATGTTTGCAGATTGAAGAAGGATTTGTACGGGCTTAAGCAGGCACCTAGGGTAGGATATGCCAGTCAGTTATTTTAATGAGCTTGGGGATGGTTTCCCCTTGATATTGGATGACCTGTTTCTTACAAGGGATGAGAAGCTCACATATGGGAGCATTAGGGAACTCACTTCAGAGTTAGAGATGAAGGATCTAGGTATGATGCATTATTTCTTGGAATTGGAAGTGTGGCAGAGGCTAGATGTGATTTTCCTTAGCCAAGGAAAATATATTGTTGAGATCCTACAGAGATTCAGGATGATGGACTACAAGTCCATGGCCATACCTATGATGAAAAATTTAAGCTCTTGAGTGATTCATATTCAAATTTGGTGGATCCCACAATGTACAAACAATTGATCGGATCCTTGATGTACATGGTTAACACCAGGCCAGACACATGTTTTGCAGTGAACACCTTGAGTCGGTACATGGTTGATCCTAGACATGTACATTGGATGGAAACAAAACATGTGTTGAGGTACCTACATGGAACATTTGGATATGGATTGAGATATGTCTCGAATGGAGATGTGAAGCTACAAGGTTATACAGACTCTGACTAGGCAGGGAGTGCAAGGGATCAGAAAAACACATCAGGATGTTGCTCAAGTCTAGGATGAGGCATGATTTCATGGTTGAGAAGGAAGCAAACGGCACTAGAGATCAGTATAGCAGATGCATAGTATATTGTAGCCAGTGTTGCAAGCCATAAAGAAGTGTGGCTTTAGAAGTTGATTGTAGGGTTATTTGATCTAGAGTTGGAGACAACTTTGATATATTGTGACAATGAAATTTGTGTGAAGATTTCAAAGAATCATGTCTTTCATTACAAATAAAATCATATAGAGATAAAATACCACTACATTTGAGACATGGTGTAGAGAGGAGTTGCGAAGCTCTGGTACATATCCATAGATGAACAAACCGTGTAAATTCTCTCCAAATCTCTGTCTAGAGTGAAGTATGAGTACTTCAGAGACAAGCTTGGCATGATGCAAAATGTCCACCCTCATTGAGAGGGAGGTGTGGTGTTTCTCCTCCATTCAGCTAACCCCTTTGGCCAAGGGTTTCCCAGATCAGTCATGTGAGGTGACTGAGGGAGTAATGCACAATCAGGTACAAGTCTTGCCTACACCATGTGAGGTGGATAGGTGTGAATAAGACTTGTAGCATGGTCTTGGACCATGGAATAGCCCTAGATCTATTGTCATAGTATTTCCCAGTGGATGGGTGTGAATAAGACTATTGGGAGAGGAAAAACATCGCAACATAGTCGTGAGGACTATGGAAGTGGTTGTGTACTACTAGACAACATGCTGGTAGTTGTGTGCTACATAGTCATGAGACTATGGAGGTAGTTGTGTGCTACTAGAAAACATGGTAGTAGTTGTGTGCTACTATTTGATTGATACGTAGTCATGAGACTATGGCAGTGGTTGTGTACCACTGGACAAAAGTCGTGTACTACCATAGTAGTGGTTGTGTACCATTGGCGGTGATTGTGTATCACTAGACAATAGTTGTGTACCACTAGCAGTGTTTGTGTATCTCTGGAGAGTAGATTTATACTACTATAGTAGTGGTTGTGTACCACTGGTGGTGATTATGTATCACTGGACAATAGTTGTGTACTATTATCGCAGTGGTTGTGTACCACTGGTGGTGATCATGTATCACTTGAAAGTAGTTGTGTAATACTATGGCAGTGGTTGTGTGCCACTATGACAATAGTTGTGTACTACTATGACTTGGCAACAGTTGTGTTCCATTGGATGGCATTGTAGTATCTATGTGCTACTAGTTGATTTCCATGGAGACTACCAGACTACTTGGAAGTAGTTGTGTGCTATTGGTTGATTACAACATAGTCATGGAGACTGTGGCGGATGATTTGAGCTATATATGGCATGGTAGTATTTGTGTGCTACTAGTTCATTGTAGATTAGTCAGTGGACTACTAGATGAAGACATCGTGGAAATATACTTCCCTAGATAAGAGATAGTGTTGATTTTTGGTAGTTTCAAGAGGTATTTTACTCCTGGATAACTTTTCTTAGAGAAGAAGAAGATTCCAAGAAGTCAAAAGAAGACCATTGAACAGTTGAAGAACACTCTAGAAGAGAAGTCAACCCACATGAAATAATTAAAGTGGAAATATAATTTCCAGGAATAGAAGTCAACCCATAGAAATAATAAAGTAAATGTAAAGACCTAGAATAAGAATTTGACCCTAGACATGCACCTAGATTAGTATAAATATAGGGCCGAAACATTTCATTTCTATAGACACAAAATCCTCCTTCTGCAGTGCTCACTAGGAAGTTGCAGCTGCAGTTGTGACAGTTTTGCTATTTATGGGTTATGGTTCTCTTGGAGAGTGAGCCCTACTTGGGAAGGATATTCTTGGTGGCTCTTGGTGGTTTCTCTTGTGCACTACCTCTGAAAGAGTTACGATAAGATTGTGTGGTGTTTCCCAGTTTCTCCATGCTAGTTGCAATTGCAGTTGCAGTTACCCGTTGTCAGTTTTGTGGTGCTACTCAATTATCTACCTTTGTTAGGGTTTGACAAGAAGAAGAGATAAGTATTTGTTATCAAGGTTTCTTATGTTGATGTTTGAACAACATCGAGAATACATTCTTCCATATATATATATATATATATATATGACATGATATTTATAATACAAAGTATATATATATATATATATATATATATGAAATGATATTTACAATACAAAGTATAGATATATGTGTGTGTGTGTGTGTGTGTGTGTGTGTGTGTGTATGTAGTTATTTATTATCCAAGAGACACATCCTTTCATGGATGGTCACCATATGTTCTATATATATGGAACACTCATAATTGTATTAATATATACACATACAATATCATCTCTTATGAAAAATAAACATGGTATCAAAGCGGGATCGGGCTTAGCTCCCTCATAGGAGGGCCCGAGAAAATAAGAGAGATAACTTATGGTGGTCCCTCTTTAGAGAGAGTGATGAGGTACATATGCATTGCAGGGTAGTGGATGTCTTGGGGACATGTTGTAGCTATTTGAGAGCTACCCACATGCCTTGGATGCGTTGGTTGTGAAGTCACAGGGGTGCACATTGTTATCACATGTTAAATTTATATGAGAAATCAAGGTTTCATAATTTAGCAAGGTGCTAAGATGGTTTAGAAGCCTGATAAACTAATAGAAGGGGATAAATCTGGCAAGAGCGCTAAGTGGTGGGGCCCGATGCATCACAAATCATGGCATAACAAGATCGATGGTCGAGGATGATTTCAGAGTGAAAAGTTGCACGAAGGATAAAATTGGGAGAGTGGGCCAAAATAAAAACCATGGTTTTTGTTCGGGGCTACGTGGTGCCACCAAGTTCATTTCGAGGCGAAAAGCAGGTTTCCCCAAAACACTTCCTCACGCCCCCGAAAAATGATCGTTAGTCATTCATTTTATTTAATTATTATTCTTTAAAACACTGGGCTATTAGACTTTGGTGTGAACATAATCTTCCACCTGCAGCTCAACCACACGCTAGCTTGGATCATTGGTTCCATTCGTTTCCAGAAAAAGAATTGTATCTGAGATGGATTATTTCCTGACTTGCAGTAGAAGGAGAAAATCCAGCTGGGTAAGGCTAAATGCCATTTTCCAGGGCCTGGAAAATGATGCCCAGAGGTCAAGGAAAGACAGTCAATCAAACGAAAGGTCAAGACACGGTCAGAGGGAAAAGAGAAGGATTGAAACAACATAGAATCCAGAATCATTGTAATCAGTTTCAGAATTGAAACGTTTAAATTTAATCATTGTAATCGGTTTCAGAAGCTGAAGCGTTTCTTTGTAATCATTGTAATCGGTTTCAAACCGAAGGAACTTAGCTTGTATAAATATTAGGAGTTCCAAACGTATTAGGGGTTGGTAGAAGTGCAAGGGCACGATTTAACTATTTGAACTTGAATGTATTTTTTTGAAGCTGAATTGAATATACATGCAGAAGTCTTGAATTCTCCTCGAAAAGATTCTAATGGTGATTATCTGAGTTTTGTCTCCTCTCTTTGTATGTACTTCTTGTATTTATGATTTCATTTTCACTGTCTTCTATTTAAATTGGATAGTCAAAGGCCAAGAATTTATCTTGTGATGCTCTCGGCTGAAGCAATTTAAACTGTATTAAGTTCTTCCTAACTAATTCAGAATTCATTCATTTAATGCTCTGATGCAGTTATATGTTTTCTTTTCTTCCTACACTCTGCAAATTTACAAATTATAACTCAGATTTATCACCTCATTTAGCCTTTATCATGTGGAGATTTCTATTGACTAGTCAATTCTTCCATTCACTTTTAGAAGTTTGACTCCATAGCCCTAAGTGTCCCTCCCCTTCCTTGCCATCAAAATTATAAAAAAAACCCAAAACAACAAAACCTAGCCATTGATTATCAAAGAAACACCAAGTGACAAGAGAGAGCCCTCTCTGAGCTGAGCAGGATAGTACCTATCTCTAAAGTTGGTTTGTAGGTTACCTCTGTCATTTGTTTTATCAGCCGAAATTTTTTACAGAGTGCTAACATTCTGGCACCGTTGTCGGGGACCGAAGGTGAAATCTTCCTTGTGAGAAACAACAAGGTTTAGACCTGATTTCCGATGGTGGACAGAGGTCAGACATAAGACGACTGTACATTTCCACCTGGCGACTCCAATCAAGCTTCAAATGAAATTCAGAGACTCCACTGGAGGATGAGATCCATTGACAAAGGTATGAAAGGACATCATGGGAGAAAATAAGTACCTAAAGTTGAGTTTTTTTAAAGACATAATATTTTTTGTTATTAATTACCTTTTGTCCTATCCTGAACATGCTAAAAAAAAATTCTTTACCCACTGCATTCAAATGATGATCATGAGAATCTTGCACTTGTATATCCTCCTCTTAAAGTTGTACATATATTTTCTCATTGTATCACCAATTTTGATCAAAATATTCCATCGGAGCCATGTGTTGACCATAGCAATCCAAAGAAATAAAAAAATGTGCATATGACAACAGTGAAGAAAATGAAGAAAGTTTTGAATCAGGTGAGAGAAATTGCCATTGTGTTTTGCTTCTTTCAAATTGCTGAAGAAAAATGTTTATAATGTTTCAAAGAAGGAATCATCCATGCATGATCTTGAATATGAAGAAAGAAGTGGACTTGCCAATGAAAATTATCTGCCATTATGTTTTTCTTCCTTTGAATTGTTGAAAGTAAATCATGAGATAATAAAGGAAGCAGGGAAGTCTGACTTCATTCACAGTGACACTATTTTACATGAGCAAATTTTTATCCGTGAGGAAGACCAACAACCTTCTCATACATTTAATGATTGTGTTGTTGATTACATGGAAGGTTGTTTTAGTTCAAGTTTGCAGCCTGTGCTCAACTACCAGCTTGGAAATAAAGATGATGGCCAATCAACATCAGTGTTAGATATGGATTTCTTGCCACCATGGGTTTCATTTTAGCTATCACTGTCTTTTGATTCAGAAGATTGTTATTTCCAGCAGTCTCGACAAAATTTTCAGCCTCTTTGTGGTAATCAATAGGTTAAATTACATGAAAACAAGGATGTTGTGGAAGGGGCGAAACATGATTGTTGTTTTATGCATGTTTTAGAGGATCCATATGTAGTTTTGTTGGAGGTGGTAAACAATCCCAATGTTTTTAATTTTTTGAGATTTGAATTTATACATAAATTTTTGAATGAGTTATAAGTAAACAAGCTTTGGAGCAAGCATGTGCAAAGAAAGAAAACAGTAGATAAAATGCTTGTGTGGTTGCATTGGCATTATGATTTCACTTGATTGGCAGTTCATTTCAACAATTTTAGAGTAGATAGGAGTGTGTAAATAAGATTGTTGGTTAAGTAGTTTCCAGTTTGGGTTTTCAGCAGTGTGTACATTCAGATTGCAGTGGTGTATTTAGCAGTCAGTTTTTAGTTGAGAGCAGTGTACAGACATGGGTTTTCAGTGGACATTGGTGGTAGGTCAGAGCAGGGTACACATAGGTTTTGGGAGCAACCCAATGTATCAGGCACCGGGTCTATGAGTTCTTTGCTACCTCACTGGGAGGATAGCATCCCCGTTGGAGCCAATGTTATCACATGTTAAATTTTTATGAGAAATCAGGGTTTTAGAATTTAGCAAGGCGTTAAACCAATTTAGAAGATTGATAAACTAATAAAAGGGGCTAAATCTGGTAAGAGAGAAGCTAAATATGGCAAGAGTTCTAAGTGGTGGGGCCTGTCATGTTGCAGATCGTGGCATATAAAGATCGACAGCCGAGGACAATTTCAGGATGATAAGTTGCGCGGAGGATAAAATTGGGAGATTGGGTCGAAATGAAAACCACGGTTTTTGTCCAGGGCTACGTGACACCACCAAATTCATTTCAGGGCGAAAAGAAGGTTGCCCCAAACAACTTCCTTGCTACCCCGAAAAAATGACCATTAGTCATTCATTTTATTTAATTATTATTCTTTAAAACACTAGGTCGTTAGACTTTGGCGCGAACATCGTCTTCTACCTGCAACTCAACCACACGCTAACTTGGATCGCCGGTTCCATTCATTTCCAAGAAAATAATTGTATCTGAGATGGATTCTTTCCTAACTTGCAGTCGAAGGAGAAAATCCAGTTGGGTAAGGATAAATGTGGTTTTCCAGGGCCTAGAAAATGATGCCCAGAGGTTAAGGAAAGATAGTGAATCACGTGAAAGGTCGAGACAGAGTCAGAGGGAAAAGAGAAGGATTGAAACGCCATAGAATCCAAAATAATTGTAATCATTGTAATCAGTTTCAGAACTGAAACGTTTAAATTTAATCATTGTAATCAGTTTTAGAAGCCAAAGCATTTCTTTGTAATCACTATAATCGGTTTCAAACCGAAGGAACTCAATTTGTATAAATATTAGGAGTTCAAATGTATTAGGGGTTGGCAGAAGTGCAAGGGAACGATTAGCTGTTTGAACTTGAATGTAATTTTTTGAATCTGAATTGAATATACATGCAAAAGTCTTGAATTTTCCACGAAAATATTATAATGGTGGTGATTTGAGTTTTTTCACCTCTCGTTGTATGTATTTTCTATATTTCTGATTTCATTTTCACTGTCTTCAGTTTAAATTGGGTAGTCAAAGGCCTAGAATTCATCTTGTGATGCTCTCGGCTGAAGCAATTTAAACTATGTTAAGTTCTTCCTAACTAATTCAGAATTCATTCATTTAATGCTATGATGTAGTTATATGTTTTTTTTTCTTCCTACACTATGGAAATTTACAAATTATAACTCAGATTTATCGTCTCATTTAGCCTTTATCCTCTAGAGAGTTCTATTGACCAGTCAGTGCTTCCATTCACTTTTAGAAGTTTGAATCCATAGCCCTAAGTGTCCCTCCCCTTCCTTGCCAGCAAAATTATAAAAAAACCCCAAAACAACAAAACCTAGCCATTGACTATCAAAGAAACACCAAGTCACAGGAGAGAGCCCTCTCTGAGATGAGCAAGCTAGTACCTAGCTCTAAATTTGGTTTGTAGGTTACCTCTGTTGTTTGTTTTATCAACCGAATTTTTTTACAGAGTGTTATCATTATGGCATCGTTGTCGGGGACTGAAGGTGAAATCTTCCATGTGAGAAACAACAAGGTTTAGACCTGATTTCTGATGGTGGACAGAGGTCAAACACAAGATGGCTATACATTTCCACTTGGCGACTCCAATCGAGATTCAAATGAAATTCAGAGACTCCACTGGAGGATGAGATCCCTTGACAGAGGTATGAAAGGACATCATGGGAGAAAAAAGTACCTAAAGTTGATTTTTTTCCAAGACACAATATTTTTTGTTATTAATTAACTTATGTCCTTTCCTGAACATGCTAAACACATTTTTCTTTACTTGTTGCATTCAAATGATGATCATGAGAATATTGCACTTGTATATCCTCCTCTTAAATTTGAACATATATTTCCTCATTGTATCACCGATTTTGATCAAAATATTCCATCGGATCCATGTGTTGACCATAGCCAAGTTGATGAGCCTCATGAAATCAGGGCTGATATCTCACCTCATGTACTTGATCCAACACCTTCCAAGATTCAGCATAGATACATACATTTAAAATTACCTCACATCCTTCATAATTTTCCTCCAAAGCACTATAAGTACCTACTTGTGTTTGATGGAGAACCTAATGCCATCACAATTGAAAAACACGTCAAAGATTTTGAACATTTTATAGATTTGTTTGAGATTGATCATGACGATGTTTGTATTAGAGCCTTCTCTCAATCCTTGAAAGGGGATACCAAAGGCTAGTTTAAACACTTGCAGCCAGAGACAATTAGCTCATGGGAGGAATTGAAGAATGTCTTTTTTAAATTTTGGGGCAAAAGAAAATATTTGGATCTACATCTTACACAGTTCTATGATTTGAAAAGGCAGAGCAATGAAACCATTTCTACATTCAGTAGAATGTTTTCCAGCATTTATTACAAGTTTCCCAAATAAATTCAACCCATTGAAGTTGCTTCCATGCTCCATTATGCAACAACCTTTCATCCAGATTTGTCTTTCCTTATGATGGAAAGAAGATCTAAGTCCTTACAACAAATGTTTAATGATGCTTAGGAGATTCAACACAATATTCAAGCATGTAAACAGATTCAAAATGAGGAGTTGGATGCTAAAGAACATGACAGTGAATATGAACAGAAAACAGTTGATTTGAACCTTGAGCAGATGGTTAATAATATCATATGTCCTTTTGAAGTTTTAAATGCTAATGATTTTGCAAAGGATTATATTCCACTTATTGAAAAAGAGGGTACTAATTTAGCTTCTAATACATCCCATGATAAGCATGGGGATGATTTTTTTATGTATTCATTTGTAGACAATCAAGAAAGTGAATTTGCAAATCAACTTGTTGAAGAGCAGGTTGATGTCCCAATATTTTTCTTGTTAGATGACATTGCAGTTGTTGTTAATTTTCCTAGATATGATGAATATGATGATGATTATGATGTTGACTTCCTAGAACAACCAACTGCATGTTTTCTATCAGAAAATGTTCCTTTTCAGTAGTGTAATGAGAGCAATCAGCCTACATATCATAGTTACAAAGAAGAATATGAAGAAAGTACCAAATCAGCTGAAGGAAATTATTTACCTTTATGTTTTTCTTCATTTAAATTGTTGAAAGAAAATTTTAAGATCATCATTGAAGCAAAGGAATGTGTGTTGATGCCAAATCACACTGATTCACTAGAACAAATTGACAAGAAATTGCAACAATCTTCTCATGTGTTTGATGACCTTGTTACTTGTTATATAGAAGGTTTTATTCTTTCAAAATTGCATCCATTGTTCGAAGATGAATCTGAAAATGATTGTGTTCAGCAATCCAAAGAAATCGAAAAATGTGCATATGACAACATTGAAGAAAATGAAGAAAGTTTTGAATCAGGTGAAAGAACTTTGCCATCGTGTTTTGTTTCTTTCAAGTTGTTGAAGCAAAATGTTTATAATGTTTCAAATCAAGAATCATCCAGGCATGATGTTGAATATGAAGAAAGAAGTGGTCTTGCCAATGAAAATTATCTTCCATTATGTTTTTCTTCCTTTGAATTGTTGAAAGTAAATCATGAGATAACAAAGGAAGCAAGGAAGTTTGACTGCATTCATAGTGACACTGTTTTACATGATCAACTTGTTATTAATGAGGAAGACCAACAACCTTCTCATACATTTAATGACCGTGTTGTTGATTACATGGAAGGTTATTTTAGTTCAGATTCATAGCATGTGCTCAACTACCAACTTGGAAATAAAGATAATGGTCAATCAATGTTAGTGTTAGATATGGATTTCTTTCCACCATGGGTTTCATTTCAGCCAGCACTATCTTCTGAT
The DNA here is from genome assembly GCA_009831015.1 of Picea engelmannii. Taxonomy (NCBI): domain Eukaryota; kingdom Viridiplantae; phylum Streptophyta; class Pinopsida; order Pinales; family Pinaceae; genus Picea; species Picea engelmannii. The sequence goes on from ML806476.1 coordinate 104,954, forward strand.
TCAGAAGATTTTTATTTCCAACAGTCTCAACAAATTTTTCAGCCTCTTTGTGGTAATCAACAAGTTAAATTACATGAAAACAAAGATGCAGTGGAAGGGGTGAAACATGATTGTTGTTTTATGCATGTTTTAGAGGATCCATTTGTAGTTTTGTTGGAGGCGGTAAACAATCCCAATGTTTTTAATTTTTTGAGATTTGAATTTATACATAAATTTTTGAATGAGTTATAAGTAAACAATCTTTGGAGCAAGCACGTGCAAAGAAAGAAAACAATAGATAAAATGCTTCCATGGTTTCATTGGAATTATGATTTCACTTGATTAGCAGTTCATTTCAACAGTTTTAGAGTAGATAGGAGTGTGCAAATAATCTTGTTGATCAAGTAGTTTCCAGTTTGGGTTTTCAGTAGTGTGTACATTCAGATTGTAGTGGTGTATTTAGTGGACAGTTTTCAGTTGAGAGCAGTGTACAGACGTGGGTTTTCAGTGGACATTAGTGGCAGGTCAGAGCAAGGTACACACAGGTTTTGGGAGTAGCCCAATGGATCAAGCATTGGGTCTACGAGTTATTTGCTACCTCATTGGGAGGATAGCATCCCCGTTGGAGCCAATGTTATCACATGTTAAATTTTGTAATATACCATATATAAAAAGTATGCAGAACAGAAATAAAATGATAGAAATGGCAGAATAACATCAATATAACCAGAACAATCACCATAATAACACTGAAATGATATAAGAATAACAACAGAAATAACACTTTAATTCTGAGAGAAATGTTCACAGGCCTCTTCGAGGGGGCAACCTCCAGTCGAGCAGAGCTCTATTACAATAATATCCAAGCTATGGTTCTCATACTCCCGAATCCTATTTATACTAAATATGTCTATCAAAAGAAGCATCTAGAGGAATATCCTTCTAGAAGAGAAAGCTTCTATTAGGTCTTCTTACATTCGACTTATTATATTTTATTGAAAGGCCTTATTAATATTGACCTTTATTACATCTGAATATATTGTTCTACCTATGTGCAGGTTTGGACCCTAACATGTCCGCCCCCTTAAAAACAACCTTGTCCTCAAGGCTTGAGATGTGGAAATTGTTGCAGAATAGTAGTTGGTTCCCAAGTGGCATCTGCTGGAGTTGTATCTTTCCTCTGGACTAACACTTCCTTGATGGTTCTCTAATGCAGGCAATGCTCACATTGCTCCAAAATTGCTTGTGGTTGTATCCAAATGGATCCTTCTTCGGCTAACTCTGGAAGGTTGGTTTGAATTTGACACTTAGTTCCAATCACCTTCTTTAAGCATGAAACATGAAAAACAAGATGTAGCTTAGAATGACTAGGCAAAGCTAACTGATAGGCCACCTGTCCCACACGCTTGAGAATAGTATAAGGACCATAAAATTTGGGTGCTAGCTTCTGACAATGCTCGTCCTTGAGGGAATTTTGCTTGTAAGGTTGCAATCAAAGAAACACCTATCACCTTCTGCAAATTGGCATTCAGAGCGACCTTGATCTGCTTGTTGCTTCATGCGATTATGTTCCATGACCAAATTCTCTTTGAGTGTATGGAGAATAGCCTCTCAAAATGTAAGCGTTTGGTCAATCGCCTGGACCTTCGAGACACCAGGTAAGTATGAGAGAACTGAAGGTGGATTTTTTCCATATACCGCTTCAAAAGGAGTCATGCATGTAGTTGTATGGTATGAAGTGTTGTACCACCATTTAGTTAGGGGTAACCATTGAGCCCATTAATTTTTCTTTTCCGAGGCAAAACACCTCAAATATGTTTCCAAACACTTGTTGACAACTTCCATTTGACCATCAGTCTGGGGATGATAAGCTGTATTGAGATGCAATTGGGTGCCTTGTAGCTTGAATAGTTCTTGCCAAAAATTGCTGGTGAAAGTTGGGTCATGATCATAAACAATAGAATGCAGCATGCCATGAAGCTTGAAGACCTGATCCATGAAAAGTTGAGCCACTGTGGATGTTGTAAATGGGTGTTAAAGAGCATAGAAATGAGCATACTTGGAAAGGCAATCAACAGCCACCATGATGACTGATTTATTTCCCAATTTGGGTAAGCATGTGGGTGTAGCATGAAGCTAATTTATTTCCAGAGTGCTCAGTTATGCGTGTAGCATGAAGCTCAGAAAGTACCATGGGTTTAAGTTTTGATTGTTAACTTAAATACAATGACCTTTGTATTGAAGCTCATCATGGAACCAAGAGTACCCTGGGGAAGATGGAGTATTGGACTGCAATTGTTGGATCAGTTGTGAACTTTTGGGATCTTGTAGCCATTCCTGGCGAACAGCTTGGAGCCAATCTGGTACAATGAAGGAAAGAGAAAAAAGGGATCCTTCATCTTCATATTTTTGGGAAAGTGCATCCGCAACCACATTTTCTTTGCCTTTCTTGTAAATGATCTCATAATCATATCCAAAGAGCTTGGTCACCCACTTTTGTTGCTCCAGCGAGGAAATGCGTTGTTTCAGAAAATACTTGAGGCTTTGATGGTCTGTCTTAATTTGGAAGAGTTTCCCCAATAGATAAGGGCACCACAGATCAACGGCGTATAGAATAGCCAACATTTCCTTTTCACAGATTAATTTTCCAAGATTTCTTTCAGATAGTTGCATGCTAGTAAAGGTCAAAGGTCGACCCTCTTGCATAAGGACAACACCAATTCCTTTCCCTGAAGCATCACATTCGAAGACAAAGGTCTTGGTGAAATCAGGAAGGGCCAAGACTGGAGTGGTGTACATGGCCATCTTCAAGGTTTGAAAATCTTGAGCAAGTGAGAGGTGTAGTCCAAGTGAAAGAGTTCTTTTCTAGGAGTGCAGTGAGAGGTGTTCCAATCTTTCCATAATTCTTAACAAACTTGCGATAATAACCTATTAAGAACAAAAATCCACTGAATATTTTGAGAGTATCTGGGTGAGGCCAGTATTGCATAGCTTGAATCTTTTTAAGATCCACCCTGATGTCATCCTTGCCAACCAGATGACCGAATTACTCGACTTCTGAGGTGCCAAAAGCACATTTAGACCGTTTCAGGAAAAGTTGGTGCTAAGAGAGTAGATGGAGAATTCGATCCATATGGGCAAGATGGTATGTCCAGGTTTTTCTATAGATGAGGATATACTCAAAGAAAACTAAGACAAAATGACAGAGAAAAGGATGGAAGACATGATTCATGAGGCTTTGGAAGGTGGAGGGGGCATTACACAAGCCAAAGGGCATGACCAAAAACTCATAGTGGCCCTCATGAGTTCTAAAGGCAGTCTTGGGAATGTCTGCCTCTTTCATACGTATCTGGTGGTAGACAGAATGAAGATCAAGTTTAGTAAAGAACTGGGCACCACTCAATTCATCCAAGACGTCATCAATGACAGGAATGGGAAATTTGTCTTTAATGGTAAGTTTGTTGAGGGCATGGAAGTCAAGACACATTCGCCAAGCAAGGATGATTTTAAGGATGGAAATTTATTTTAAAATGTAGAAACCTTGGCGAATCTTACTAATCCTTCATATTTCAACTATAAATGTTTGGCGATATTTTTGTAAAAATATTCAAATTTCTAAGGATTTTATATAGTTTTTATAAAATTTTGGCAATTTTTAAGGTAAAATAATTTTATCCTATAGAATTTGGGCGAATGATTTTTAAAATAGTGAATCTTGTTTTTGGAAAAACCATGGAAAATTAGCCCACGAGCGAAATTTAGCCCCTAAAATCATCCTTGTCGCCAAGAACCTTCTTTCATCAGGACCATGACCACAGGAGAAGAATAGGGGCTCGTACTAGGGCAAATAATGCCTGCGTTAAGGAGTTCTTGGACCATTTTCTCAATTTCATTTTTTTGGGAAAAGGGGTGACGATACGAACAGATATTGGGAGGAAGGCTTCCTGGTACAAGGGAAATGGAATGATCATGGACACCACAGGAAGGGGGGAGTCCCTGGGGAGTGGAAAATACCACTTGATGTTTAGAAAGGATGGATTGGAGGTCTTGCGGCACTGAGGTTGTTTCTCTTGCTTGTATGGCATGGAATTAGGCAATAACACCAGAATGACCTTTTTTGAGCAGCTTTACCATGCGATGGGAACTAATGATCTCAGGTGAACCGGTGGTGATGCCTTGGAACTTATATTGTTGGCCCTCATGGTCGAATTGCATGGTTAATTCCTTAAAATCCATGAGAATGGGACCCAAAGTCCTTAGCCAGTCTGCACCCAACACAATGCCACAACCGCCCATGTCGATAGCAAACATATGAGATTTCAGGTGGTAGTCACCAATTTGGAGATGCACATTTTCACAACGCCCTCCACATTTCATGGAGCCACCATTGGCAATCATGATTTGGAAATTATTAACGGCATGGATGTAGCAAAGAGTTTCTTGGGAAATGCGGTGATGAATAAAATTATGGGTGATTCCACTATCAACCAGAATGATGACCTTCCTATGCTTGATGTAACCGATTAGCTTGAGAATTTGGGGAGTAGAGAATCCAGTGAGAGCATTGAGGGAAATGACCAGTTCTACTTCGGGAGGGTCTGAGGGAGGGGTGATGTCAGTGGTTTCAGGTGACTCAGACACAAGGGGATTTTCAACATCCTCTTCCGAAATATCCTCTGAGATGGCCATAAAAAGATTTTGTTCCTTACACTTGTGGCCCAGGAAGTATTTGTCATCACAATTATAACAAAGGCCTTTGAGTTGGCGTTCAGCCATTTCATCCCTGGACAATTTTTGTATATTTAGTGGAGCAGAGGGAGTAGTGGGATTTATTTTTTTAGTGCAAGGGATAAAGGAGGGTTTCCGGTTTTGAGAAGATACAACTTGTTGTTCTTCTCTAGATATTTTAGTAGACTCCACCCAAATTTGGGGTCGAGCCATGAGGACATGGGCCTGAATCTCATCCTTGAGGCCACTGATAAAACACTCTTAGAAAAAGGCATCAAACATGCTCTTTGTCCAAAAAGCCAGGCACTCAAAAGTAGCTATAAAGTCTTCCAATGTTCTTGGTTGTTTCAACTTTGTCAAACGACCCAAATGGTTGGTGTCAGTGTCAAAGCGTTCATAAAGCTCTGCCACAAATTGTGTCCAAGCAATATACCCTTGACGAGAAGTTTTTCTCCATTTCCACCATTTCCAACGTTCTTGATCTAGATGGAGAACACCATACGGAGTTTGGCCAAGTCATCTATAATGTCGTATAAAGAGAAATAATGTTCCATTTGGGTTACCCAACTAGTGGGATCCGAGCCATCAAATTTGGTCACATCCACCTGTGGAAGGTGTAGGTCACATTGAAAGTGATGGTGCTGGAAGTTAGAGGAATGTTGAACTTTAGTATATGGAGGTGGGTCAGATAAAAGGTTATCTGTAGGGATATGCATCTTGGTGCAGAGCATCGAAACGACAGATTCTAGCTGGGTAGTCAGGTCTTGTTTGATTTCCTCAATTGAGGATTGCATGGTTGTATTGATGATGACAATATTGGCACTAAGTTGTTTCACTTCTTGTTGGGTCTCGGTGAAATTAGATTGCAAGGTATTGAAGCGAGCTTCCATGTCTTGGCTGCAGGTATGGGCCATGATGATGAGGGAAACAAAATGGGGCGGGTGGGGTCAAAAATTTTGCTGAAAAATGATATGTATGAATGTGATAAAGGGAGAAAAGATGAATCCAATGGAATAGGTCACAAATAATGGTGCAAAAATTTCCAGCAAGAATAGTGTGTTTTTTTTTTTTTACACCTGTGGATTTATACTCCAGTCTGAAGAATATTGTAGTGATGAAATGCCCAAATTCTTAACCAGGAAGAAATTTGTAGTGATTTGGAAACCCAAACATAGTTGTGCTACAATAGATCTTGTATGTTTTAATGTGTTTATGTTTATGTCCCCAAGGGTTAGGTATTCAAGGGTTCTACAGACAAGGGTTTGCCCTGTGCTATAGCTCTCTGATATACATGTAAGGTCCAACAGTAGTACTCGGCCCAATATCTCATGGAACTAACTAAGGAGGCTAGATTGTACCCTTAGCCATACTACCTAAATACCCAAGTACTAGAGAGTATCTTCTTAAGTGTTGTTCTCGGTGGCACTATAGAAATCGGGCGACTGATCAGTTTATCTAAAGAGGGCTTCAAGTAATCTAGGTTGATTCGTACACAGGTGTTGTCTGATGCGCTACCACTCGAAGGGGTACCAACATGGGTTACAAGGGTGGCCAATAGATGTGCGCTTAAGTACCACTTATATTTCTTGCATGTATGAATCCCTCAACTGCGGGTTTATGCACGTAACGAAAGATCTCTGTGGCTTAAAGACACCAGAATATGTCTCTACCTTGAAAAAAAAATTAACCCACAATTTCTGCTGAGGAAAGTGCTCTAATACCACTTGTAATATACCACATATAAAAGTATGCAGAACATAAATAAAATGCGAGAAATGGTAGAATAACAACAATATAACCAAAACAATCACCACAATAACACTGAAATGATAAAAGAATAAAAACATAAATAACACTTTGATTCTGAGAGCCATGTTCATGGGCCTCTTCGAGGGGGCAACCTCCAGTCAAGCAGAGCTCTATACAATAATATCCAAGATAGGGTTCTCATACCCTTGACTCTTATTTATAATAAATGTGTCTATCAAAAGAAGCATCTAAAGAAAGATCCTTCTAGAAGCGAAAGCTTCTATTAGGTCTTCTTACATTTGACTTATTCTATTTTATTGAAAGGCCTTATTAATATTGACCTTTATTACATCTGAATATATTGTTCTATCTATGTGCAGGTTAGGACACTAACAAATTTTTATGAGAAATCAAGGTTTTAGAATTTAGCAAGACGCTAAATTGGTTTAGAAGCCCGATAAACTAATAAAAGGGGCTAAATCTGGCAAGAGTGTTATGTGGTGGGGCCTGACGCGTCACATATTGTGGCATACCAAGATCAACGGTCGAGGATGATTTTGGGGTGATAAGTTGCGCAGAGGATAAAATTTGGAGAGTGGGTCGAAATGAAAACCATGATTTTTTTTTAGGGCTACGTGGTGCCACCAGTTTCATTTCAAGGTGAAAAGTGGGTGGCCCCAAACCACTTCCTTGCACCCCTGAAAAAACAACCATTAGTCATTTAGTTTATTTAATTCTTATTCTTTAAAACACCGGGTCGTTAGAATTTGGCGCGAACATCGTCTTCCACCTGCAACTCAACCACACGCTAACTCGGCTCACCAGTTCCATTCATTTCCAGGAAAAGAATTGTACCTGAGATGGATTATTTCCTGACTTGCAGTCGAAGGAGAAAATTCAGCTGGGTAAGCCTAAATGCGGTTTTCCAGGGCCTGGAAAATGATGCCCAGAGGTCAAGGAAAGACAGTGAATCATGCAAAAGGTCGAGACAGTCAGAGGCCAAAGAGAAGGATTGAAACATAATAGAATTCAAAATAATTGTAATCAGTTTCATAACTGAAACGTTTAAATTTAATCATTGTAATCGGTTTTAGAAGGCAGAGTGTTTCTTTGTAACCAATATAATCAGTTTCAAACCAAAGGAACTCAGCTTATATAAATATTAGGAGTTCCAAAAGTATTAGGGGTTGGCAAAAGTGTAAGGGCATGATTTAGTTGTTTGAACTTGAATGTAATTTTTTGAAGTTGAATTGAATATACATGCAAAAGTTTTGAATTTTCCACTAAAATATTCTAATTGTGGTGATCTGAGTTTTGTCTCTTCTCTTTGTATGTATTTCATGTATTTATGATTTCATTTTCAATGTCTTCTGTTTAAATTGGATAGTAAAAGGCCCAGAATTCATCTTGTGATGCTCTCGGCTGAAGCAATTTAAACTGTGTTAAGTTCTTCCTAACTAATTCAGAATTCATTCATTTAATGCTCTGATGCAGTTATATGTTTTCTTTTCTTCCTACACTCTGCAAATTTACAAATTATAAATCATATTTATCGCCTCATTTAGCCTTTATCCTCTGGAGAGTTCTATTGACCAGTCAGTGCTTCCATTCACTTTTAGAAGTTTGACTCCATAACCCTAAGTGTCCCTCCCCTTCCTTGCCAACAAAATTATAAAAAAAAACCAAAACAAAAAAACCTAGCCATTGATTATCAAAGAAACACCAAGTGACATGAGAGATCCCTCTCTGAGCTGAGAAGGCTAGTAACTGGCTCTAAAGTTGGTTTGTAGGTTACCTCTGTTGTTTGTTTTATCAGATGAAATTTTTTACAGAGAGAGGACATTTTGGCGTTGTTGTTGGGGACCGAAGGTGAAATCTTCCCTGTGAGAAACGACAAGGTTTAGACCTAATTTCTAATGGTGGACAGAGGTCAGACATAAGAAGGCTATACATTTCCACCTAGCGACTCCAATCAAGCTTCAAATGCAATTCAGAGACTCCACTGGAGGACGAGATCCATTGACAGAGGTATGAAAGCACATCATGGGATAAAACAAGTACCTAAAGTTGAGTTTTTTCCAAGACATAATATTTTTTGTTATTAATTACCTTTTTCCCTTTCCTAAACATGCTAAACAAATTTTCCTTTACCTGCTGCATTCAAATGATGATCATGAGAATATTGCACTTGTATATCCTCCTCTTAAAGTTGTACATACATTTCCTCGTTGTATCACCGATTTTGATCAAAATATTCCATCGGAGCCATGTGTTGACCATAGCCAAGTTGATGAGCCTCATGAAATCAAGGTTGATATCTCACCTCATGTAATTGATCCAACACCCTCCAATACTCAACATAGATACATACATTTAAAATTACCTCACATCCCTCATAATTTTCCTCCAAAGCACTATAAGTACCTACATGTGTTTGATGGAGAACCTAATGTCATCACAGCTGAAAAACACATCCAAGGTTTTGAACATTTTATAGATTTGTTTGAGATTGATCATAACGATGTTTGTATTAGGGACTTCTCTCAATCCTTGAAAGGGGATACCAAAGGCTGGTTTAAACACTTGCAACCAGAGACAATTAACTCATAGGAGGAATTGAAGAATGTCTTTTTGAAATTTTGGGGCAAGAAGAAATATTTGGATCTACATCTTACATAGCTTTATTCTTTGAAAAGACAGAGAAATGAAACTATTTCTACATTCAGTAGAAGGTTTTCCATCATTTATTACAAGTTTCCCAAATAAATTGAACCCACTAAAGTTGTTTCCATTCTCCATTATGCAACAACTATTCATCCAGATTTTTCTTTCCTTCGGATGGAAAGAATATATAAGTCCTTACAACAAATGTTTAATGATTCTTAGGAGATTCAACACAATATTCAAGCATGTAAACAGATTCAAAATGAGGAGTTGGATGCTAAAGAACATGACAGTGAATATGAACAGAAAACAATTGATTTGAACCTTGAGCAGAGGGTTAATAATATCGTATGTCCTTTTGAAGTTTTAAATGCTAATGACTTTGCAAAGGATTATATTCCACTTATTGAAAAAGAAGGTGCTAATTTAGCTTC
>ML806476.1:144239-160654 GCA_009831015.1 Picea engelmannii
CTTAGGCTAGCATCATAAAAAAATCAAAATAATGGCATCACTTCTAGTAGTTTCTTTTTAACTTTTGGCAATTTTCCTTTTCAACCATTTATTTCCTTAAACTCGTTAAACTTTATTTTGCCAAACTGAAAAATCCAAATCAATAGATAACATAGTATGACCAGAACTCAATACATTTTAGTTCAACATGAATAGAAGACACCAACATGTGAATTTGGATCTAAAAATAGAGCATTGGAAAAAATCTAACCAATCAAAATGTAGTTATTTGAAATAACATCTTAAATTGTTACAAAGCACTAAATGTCCATACCTTGATAGCATTATCGTTCTTTAAATCCATTCACTTGAGGAATTGATATCCAATACAATTTCCTTATTTATCCCTCATCATTKTTGTAGTTGATTTCATTCTTTTCTTTATTAGCAATAAAATCACAACCCACCTATACATAGACTTCTACTACATATTGTGTATATTCATATCCCTGTCTAGATACTAAACAAGGAAAACTGAACTAGAATCAATATCATTTGCATCAAACATGTCTCTATTTTTTATCTTAGGTGGCTAGCTAATCTCTTTCTTGTGGTAATTCATGTGACAAAAGTTTCACCGCATTAGAGAAATAGAGACTTGCTTTGGGTTGTTTCTTTGGTAATCTCACCAACAAAATGTTATTTGTTGGGTTTTTCATATACTAGATGGGTGTTTTTTTAGGTTTAGAGGTAATTTTACTGTATTAGGTTTTTTTAAACTAAAAGGTGCCACTTGTAGCTTATGGCCATGTTATGGCACAAGTTGTAGGTTGGGAAAATCCCGACCCAACCACGGAACGAGCACTACAACTTTGGGAATCCTACACCCAATGTCACATAGATGTAGGTCCCACACTTCAAGGTTGACTAGGTCACTCTAGGGAGGTGATCTCGGTGACCCTAGGGGGATTGAGATGGAGATGGATGGAAGTGAATACCCGATAGGTCAAGTCTAAATGGAATCAAGGGTAGGGAGAGATGTCTTGTAAGTCAAGTAAAGGCTACCCCACAAGCATATTGCTTTTTTGGATGATTGTACATGCCCAAGACACAAGAAAACACACCTTCCAAAAGTATATGTTAGTTGAATCAACAAGTTAAGCTTGTTGTCCCTAATTTGCAGCAATAGATGACAATATATTTCAGCAAGAAAAAGATACTATAAGCTTCTCAATATATGCTAAAGATCAAGTAGAAAATGATAGAGAAAGACTAGCAATTGACTAGCTAAACTCAAGATGAAAAACCAATACTCTTAGCACAAAAGATAAGGTTGTTGTAAACACTTTTCTACAGAAAATTATATCAACCTTATGGATGTAACATTCAATGTATTACAGACAGAAAATCAGCCACTAGAATCCCCTCAAAATTTGCCAAAAAGTGTACTAGGACAAGAAGAGTAAATGTGCAAACTTTGAGCAAAAACCAATAGTTGATAAAAGAGTTATTAAAGCAAGTATGTTAGGTTTCTACAGCCCTAATGGATGAAGATGAAAATTTGTAATAACACAAATAAGTAGCCCTTAGATGAGGATCCCTAGTGGTTTTGAGGTGCCCAAGGCACAAGGAAAACAATTCACTTTGCAAGAAGTAAAAAAGACCAAAATTCACGTTTCCCAATGCAACAAATTAATGACTAGTGCCTTTGCTATTATATTAATGGAGTCACAAGGAGATTAGAGAAGCTACCTCCTTGGGGGTGTAAGCCCTTTTACTCCCCAAGGCAAGTTTCTCTAAGCTAGGGTTTAAGCTAAGAGGGTGTATGCCCTTATACTTCTCTTAGCAAACCCTTAATAAATGAGATGAAGCAATAAAATGGTGAAGACTATGGTGGGGGTGTATGCCCTTATACTTCCCACCTAGCTTCTAGCATAAACAATACTTGAATTGAATAAAATGATAGTAAGAGAGAAAAAACCATACCAAGATCAAGAGAGATGCTAAAACAATCCACCACAAGAGCCAGAAAATAACCTTCCAAGGCTAGCACATCACTTATTCCATTAACCATTCACAACCATAGACATGCACAAGAGATAAAAGAGCTAAGGAGGCCAAAAATTTCAGACCAAAGCCTCTCACAAGAGGAGACTTATGATTTTGAATGAGATCTTATGATCTTGATTTATACAAAAATTAGCCAACATGGCTTGTCCACAAAATAAGGAGTAAAACACAAGATTAGGGGTCAAGAACCCTAATCTTCCCCCCCTTAACACAATAATATTAAACAATTCACTTAAAATTTCATCTTTTGCACAAAATAAAACCTAATCTAGGATGATGTCACACCTTTAGGGGATGTTTTTCCACTTTGAGGAGGTCGTTGGTGTTGGAGGAGTATGGAAGGGCCTCCCAAGGCCACATGTCAAGCATCTAGGTGATCTCATCATGGTGAAGACTCTCTTCTCCTCAAAACGTTCAAGTGCAAATGAGTGTTATGCAGGAGCATCGTCATCAAGTACACGTGGCAAGACAACTCAGTTCCTGAGAGCCAATCCGAAGTCTCGAACGCTAGCCAATACTGCAAATCTTTTGAAGTGATAGAAAACAAAAGAGGAAAGATCACAGACGTGGAGACAAAATGAGCACGTGTGACTTGGGATCTTAACCTTAGTCTCAATGTAACTGCAATTAGATAGCAGTTAGTTTGTTTCTTTTGTATAAAGAGAGATTTTGTACACCCAAAAGAGGGGTTATGAGAATTATGAGCAAGTAGGAATCTGTGAACAGTTGTTGTTGCTTTGATTTTAGCTATAACGATTTTCTTGATTTTGAAGGACGATAACAGAGGAAAATTGATCCAATGTATGGCGTGAATATTGTTTACATTTTCCCTGTTGTTGTCGTTAATCTTTTCAAGAATGAATGGTCTTGCTACAAGTGCATGTAGCTTTGAAATGCTTGTATAAATTTTAAAATCGCTTTTCTTCGTGAAATGGTGCAAGGTGTGCACACAATCCGCAAGGAGTGCGTTGACAGGGTTTGTTTCGACTCGAAAAGATCAGGAGAAATAACGTAAGATTTCAGTTGCAAGGAGTGCACAGTCATCCGCAAGAATTCAAATCTTGTGTAAATATATGTTGCAAAGAGCGCACAAGTCTGGAATTCGATGAAGAGTCAAAAATATTCCGTAAAGAAGTCGAACGATGAGAATGGATGAGCGCTAGGAAGGCGGGAAAGAATTCTTTTCAAGAATCTTTGGATCCGAGTTTGATGAATTTCCCGGGAAAGCAGGAAGTGCTTGGGAGATCGAAATCTTTGAGGAGATCAAGCTCAGGAGGGGTAGAACTTTCCAAAAAGTGCAAACGAGATCCAAGAAATGGACTCACAGGAAGGATAAAGGTCGAAGCCTTTAAATCTTTCAAAAATCTTCTAAGTTAAAAGAAGGCGTAACCTCAAGGGAAAATATCTGGATCGTCCGATCAATGTCCAGACAACGAGGACTGAGTGCAAAGGAAAAGATCTCAGTCGTCCGATCTAAGAGCAAAGCAAAGATATCAGTCATTTGATCTAAGAGCCAGAGAAAGGATCTTAGTCATCCGATTTGCGTGCAAAAGGATCGTAGCCATCCGATCAAGTTAAAGTGCACTAACCTTAAATATTTGAAAGTGTACAGGAGAATCGGACTTACAAAACTCCGAAATCATTAGAGCCATCCATTGTCAAGGAGGATACGTGGCGAGAGATCAACATTTTGCTGACTCGTAGAGTCGAAAGGTCAAAGAGTAGAGTCATGAGGATTCGCGAAGTGAAAACTCGCGAAAAGATCACAGTCATTGATCGTTTCAGAATCATCGAGACCGTCCATCGTCAAGGAGGGCACATGGTGAGAGATCAACATTTCATTGACTCCTGACTTAAATAAGTCGAAGGCAGAGTTACAAGAGCTCACGAAACATGAAATCGTGATTTGATCATAGCCATTGATTGAAGGAGGGATCTGAACCATAGATCTGGTCTTATCAGGAGTTCATGACTTGGGAAATCAAAGGTAAGAGTTATGAGAACTCACAAAACGTGAAATCACGATTTGATCTGAGTCATTGGATTAAGGAGAGATCTGGACCGTTGATTTTCCAGAGAGACGATTCACAAAGTGCGAACTCGTGAAACGCGAAATCGCAAAGTGTTCGAAATATTGGCCCATGGTCAGAGCGAAGGGTCACATCGGTGAAATGGAATAGAGGGTCTAGCATGCGCTAGGCTCCTGTCAGGATTTCGGGAGTCGAGAGAGTCGGAGTGACTTGCATGTAAAGACCCAATATGCGAAGTTGCGATGTTCCTTTCGATTAGGCGACTGGTCATAGCCTTGGCCATGTAGAGGAAGGGGCTTAACTAGGAGAGATAGCGCTAAATATGTTGAAGCTTAAAGGTGTTAAGGATAAGGCCACGAGTTTCATATAACCTGTGCTTTAAGGGAAAGAGGGCATGTTAAGTGGAATTGAGGTTCTTGAGGGGCCGAAGAGCCAGTCAGACTCAGTTTCTTGATCGATCCTAGACTGCGAGGTCGTGCACTGCTTATGATAGAAGGGGGGATCTGCATCAGAATGGCACCTCACCACCAAGCCCTAACCCCCATAGTCATGACGTCATGCTAAACAATGGGACGTTTTTCCCCTCCTCGGAAAATTGTTTGGCAAGCAATGGGTGGGCTAGATCGTCCAAGTCAACATCAAGGTCATCTAAGTTATCTTTCTCTCATTTGGCATGTGGTCCACTGGCATCCAACCTATGGGCTTGTAGCCCCATGGAAGCCCAAGCTAAGTTTGTTCTCCCAAAATTGTCAACCAGTTAGGTCCTAAAAAGACAAATGAATAGGCCCTCCAAGGATCTCAAGTCATAACATCATGATAAGTAGATCCAATCAATAAATAATCCATCTAAGCATGTGCATCAAATATTACTATATCAAACAATTGACAACTCAAAGACATTATGCAACTTTTCAAGCTTAAGTATGGGAGGGTTGACAAGGTGTCCTATTGGGTAGGTCTTGCCCCAGGTCAAGGAGAGCCTCCAAGAGGTCCCTCTCTAAGCCATGTAAAGTGTATGAGGTGGATGGGGCCAAGAATCAATGGGAATAAGGATCATGACATACTAGGGGTCGTAGTGTCTCATTCATGGGTGCCTTTATAGAGGGTGTGTGGTACCTTCGTCCACAATGCACTTTTTCCAAGCCCATCATTTTCCTTTTATCTTTCTTTCTTTATATTTTCTTTCAAAATAGAACAAGGAGAGTTTGAAGGTCACTGCCCTGGCATGGTGACCAGATGATGGCAATTCCACCCACAAATGCCTAATGGAAATGAGAAGGATGACTCGTGATGAGACCCCCTTTCTCTCAGCCATGCAATTGAGAGTCACTGCCTTGGTTTGGTGACCAGATAATGACAATGTCATACCACTAGATATCCATGGACATGATAGGTTGACTCGAGATGAGATGTCCCATCCTTCAATCTACCTTACAAGCATTTCTTTGTTATATTATGGGTCCCCTTTTATTCAAATATAAGTGTTTTATTACTTTCTTGGGTGATCCATGGGTGAAGCATCTGGAAGATTCATATATGGATTTTATCTTTTACGCAACACCAACCCCTCTAGGCCTTTAGCCCCTTCTTCCCATAGAATGAGGGAAAACCCCTTCTTGGGTCAATACACCCTAAAATCCCAAGAGATAAGGAAATAGAGGGAAATAATGATGGAAAATGGTAAGTATGGTTGGAAACAATATGATGGCTCATTAAGGGATTTCCTAGCAGCAAACCCATTCCCAAAGAAGACCACTTCCTCGGGTACGATGTCAACCACCAAGGTGAAGCAGGGAAAAAGGCACAATGTCCAAGCACATATCATGAAATATAGAGAAATCTAAGATACAACATAATCAAATGGCTTAGGTATTGAAATGGTGCTCACCATAATATTGACTTATACCTCGTGGAGCAAGTCCCATTGACTTCTAGAAGCCAACTGGTGTGGTGGATTCCATTTGTAAACCTGTGACCATCTATGGTGGTGAGTGGGTTTTCCATCTGTGCAAAGGGGCACTGTTGGTCATGTAATCTCTCAACACTCCATATCTACAACTTGAGGGCCTAGAGACATCATCTCCTTAGTTATCCACAAAATGGGGATAACATCTGGCTCCTACTTTGGGACATGAGCTTGTCGTAGAGTGCATGAGAACCACATCATCTCCTAGTAGACCTGTGCCTACAAGTAAACATCAAATTGTCAAGTGCAGGATGGCCGACTCATCCTTGTTCTCATATTGTCATAATTAAAACCCACTAAACTAGAAAAAGAAAATTTTGACATTTTTTTCAAAAAATTCTAAACTAAGCATGAAATCAATATGCAAGTAGAGTAGAATGAAAATGAAATGCATCTAAACTAGTATGAGAAATTAGGATGCAAATGCAGGGAATAAAAAATGGCTTTCCTACTTACCTGGGGTCTTGGGGCCTTGAAGATCACATCTTGGATGATGTCAGGTGAAGTCATACAACCAGTGCAACCATTTGATCATTTCATCAAAGTATCGCCCACTGTGCTTAGTCATGTAATACAACAAATATAAGTTAAGCACATAATAATCATGAGTATAAACATATATATAATCGATCATGAAATAAAACTCATGAAGATGGGTGGGAGAGAGGAAATCATGCTGGAAAGAGAAACCATCATCCATATCATCCCGCCTGAAAGTGTAGCCACAAGACCGATCAATCCATCTCTGAAGGGAGCTACTATACATAGACGAAGACTCATCTTCATCTTCACTTAGAAGATCATTGCTCCTTGAAGGTTGAGAAAGGACAAGAGATCCAAAGAAAACCTTGTGATTTCCCAAACAAGAGGAAACAGGGTAAGGCACAACTTTAGAGAAAAATTCCTATGTCAGACTCAAGAAAAGTCTCTTCTTTGTCTGCAAATCCCTACCCAAAGTCTCAACATGCAAGTACTTTCGTTTGGTAGTATGGACCTTAAATTGCTTTGGGCGGGCCACGACCTGGTGTCTATCAAAACCTGAGTAAGGTGGTTTAAAATAATCCTGAAAACATTGTGTCAGCTTGTACTCGAATGGATGGAACACATATATGATCATATCATCGGGTTGGCACATATATGGACTATTTGGTTGCAAAAGTAAATCCTCTGAAGAAATTCTTTATGTATCCTTTATCCAAGATGTGCCTTCAATGTTGTATATAGGATCTTCGTTGATCCGTACTTAATATTTTAAAGATTATGGTTAAGTTTATGCATGAGTTGATTTTCCATTTAGGAATTAAGAGAAGAAGCTTAATGAAAGAAGTTGTAGCCATATAAGAAGTAAAAACAACAAACCATAACACCAAGATTGTTAATGGAGTTCGACACAAGTTTGCCTACATCTCCGGTCCTTTTTCTTAGTGGGGAAGGCTTATTATTAATATTGAATGCTTTAAGAATACAAAAGAAATGCTTACATAACAACTCTTGAAACCACCTTTCATATATGCAACTTCTGGACATAAACGAACATCATCATTGGCTGGAATAGGAAATTCTAAGACTTTTGAGTATAAAGTCGACTATGCATGGATTGACATCTCGGGCTCTAGAGGCACTTTTCTATTTGGCTACTCGAATGCATAAACATAGTCCATATTTGGACTCCCTTCTAAATCCTACAACTTTTGAGCATAAAGTCGACCTGCGTTTGAATAGTCCCTCAGGGCCTCCCCTTGACACGAATCCCAATGTTTCACCCTGTCATATATGTAGTCTCAATGTGCGTGCCAAAAAAAAATAAATTTTCTCGATTTTCATGCCCATCTAAATAAGCCAGACTCCACCAAATTTAGCAATAGTTTCCAAACTTAGCGCCAGTTAGCTAGATTTAGCGAGATTCCGCTAGATTTGGAGGATCTCTGCCAGAACTGGTGGTAACCACCATATTTGGTTGACCTTCTAGAAGGTTCCACATGGCACCTTCTCATTGGTCCATGTGTCACCTCACCATTGGCACGAGCCATGTCACTGCCTATCACATCAGCCTGCATAGTGATCGTACGGTTCCCACATGTCATCTATACAACTGCCACATCATCGTACAACCATGTCACGTGTCATCTGTATGGCTGCCACACCATCATACGACCCTACCACATGTAATCTGTATGGATGCCACATCATCTTATGGACTGCCACATGTCGCATCTGTATGAACTGCCATGTGTCGCGTTCGTACAGTGCCACATGTCACCTCCATACGGTGCCATGTGTCACTTCTGTACTTGTCCAAGTTAGCCCTGAAAATGTAAAAAATGACTGCCAGGTGTCATCCTCTAGTGTTGCCACGTTTCATGATGATGTCATCATGACGTACTGTTGATGTCATCTATTGACTTTGACTTTGACTTTTTTTGCTTGTTTGACCTGATCTTCAGATCGTGATAACTTCTACATATGGTGTCCATTTTCAAAAAAAAAATTATGGTCGAAATCGGCATGACGAACCTGAAGCAATGGTGTTGGTTTCGTTTGATTCCAAGAAATTTGATTTTTAGGCCTTCCTGGATCCATTTTGAATCAGTTCTCCCACTAAGACCTTTTGGTCCTCCAAAAGGGTATTAAATAGTCATCAAGTGCAGGATAGGCCTCCCCACTTGTCCTTTGTCTTTGAACGCTGTCATGTGCACCTGTCGCATCATAATCAATTGCATAATAACCATGGCAACTGAAAGCATATTGTTAGCCATTTGAACTTGTTCACATCTTTCTGAATCCACTATCATCCATGTAGAAAACATTAGCAGCGATAATATCAGAAATAGGACTGAAGATGAACCAATATGTTTGATGTGCTTGCACGACATTAACTTATCTTGAAACAAAGTATGATTGAACTCCCATCCTACAACCATCTCATGTTCATGCTTAAGATCAATTGTTTTACTTGGCACAATTATAGGTGTATTTCTTGCATAAGCTTCCCTCTTTAATTGTTCCATTATTAGAAGAGATTGATATTATTTTATGTGATGAGCATGTACAACATATTATGTCCCCTCTTTAGTTAAGTGATATTGATTATGTTCCATGAAGAAGATTGCTTTGCGATCATATAAATAAGGGTTTCCTAAGACCATTCCACATGTTTCTAGTGGCACCAAATCACATATTACTTCATCCACATACTTAGATGTAATTGCAAACTTTATGATACATTGTTTTGTTATGGGTAATTTGTGATCTTTGCTTATCCAATTTAGTGAATAGGGTTTGTGATGCATCTTAGTGTTTGATCACAATTTCTTAACCACTTCTTCTAAAATTAAGTTAGATTGAGATCCAATATATATCAATGTATCAATCTCAGTATGTTTCATTATGACCCTTATATGAAACATTTACTTCTTGAATCAAAACAATCAACAATTTTCCCTATCAAACCAATTGTTGTAATTTTAGTCTCATCACCTGAATTTGATCCCAAGTCAGTTGGTCGTATTGTTGTTGCAACTTTTTGCCTCCCTTTCCTTTCTTTGAACCACTTCAGTCTCTTCTCTAGGTGCAATTGCCAACAATTCTCATCATCATGCCCTTCTTTCTTGCAATGCTTGCAAGAGAGCTTATCTTCCTTCAGTGTCGTTGAATTTGATTTCTTTCCATTCCCTTTGCCTTTGCCATTTTTCTCTGAAGATGTTTCCTTGATACATTAACTCCAGTTTTCCCTGCTTAAATATACGTTGCTTGGACAGAAACCTCATCAACATTAGTAGTTCCAAACATGAATATAGTATTATGAATATAAGCATGCAAACCTCTTATATACTTCATAAGAGTTTTTTGTGTAGTTAATGAAACATCTAACATCAAAGCCATCTTACAAAATTCATCTGTATATTCTTGTATCGAATGTCCTTTCCTTAACTTAAGACTTTTCCATTCAATTAAATATTTTTCCTTATATCCGAAAGGATAGAACTATTTTCTAAGTGCGGAAATAAAATCATGCCATGATGGAAAAATCTTACCAACTTGTTGAGTTCCATGTTGCATCTTACTTTGCCACCAGATGAGATTTGTGCCTTCAAGATGAAGCGATGTCAATCTAATTTTGGTTGCCTCATCTTTGATTTGTTGCGCATTAAAATATACCTCCATCTGTCTAATCCAATTATCAAGTTTTTAAGCATTAACTTTGCCATCATACATAGGAAAAACAAATTTTACATTGAGTTTAAGTGATGGCATATCAGGCTTATGTTTATGAGATTTTTTTCTTGAATAAGTAGTATCTAAACTTGTACTTGAATAAGGAGAAGATGATGCAGATGAAGGAGGTGAAGGAGGAGATTTTGAAGAGTCCTCTACTTCTTCACTTTTGGCTTGCTTTGAAGATTCCCATTGAACTAGTCTCTTCAGTTCCAAGTAATCATCATACAACAATTTTACTATCTCCGACATGGAAAAGAAAGTTCTTTGAAACTCTCTTTCATTTTGAGAAAGTCCTTCTTTTGATGCCATCTTCTCACTTTGAGATGTCCTCTATTGGAAAACTAAGAAGGGGGGGTGAATCAGTTGTTACCGAGCTTAAACAATTATGCTCATTTTAAATTCATTACAAAACTCTCAATGATGATCACAATAATGCAAGGAAGTAAGCAATAGAACATTCAACATCATTCACACATATGAAATATACAGAGATAGATATTTCATGAGGAAACCCATAAAGGGTAAAAACATCTTCTTCTTGGTATGATAAGTAATCTTTACATTCTTTACATTATCATACATATGAGCTCCAACTCATTGTGAGGTTACAACCTCTATTTTGCAAGATGCAACTTGCTGAGAGCACCAACTCTTTGTTTTATGTAGCACCAACTCCCTGGTTTCTCTAGCACCCACTAGAAGGAAGCACCAACTCCCTTGGTTTATCTAGCACCCACTAGAAGGAAGCATCAACTCCTTGGTTTCTCTAGCACTCACTAGAAGGAAGCAGCAACTCCCTAAGTGTTCCAGCACCAACTGGATGAAAGCACCAACTTCCAGTCACACATGCACCGACCTGTAAAATAGAGAACAACAGTTCTCCCTTGCACCACCCTACCACCCTGGTTTCTCTGGCTGCAACCAGATGGAAGCTACAACTCCATGTGTTCAAGCACCCACTTGAACCTCTGAGGACAACAGTCCTCCCTAGCACCTCCCAACCACCCTTAAATATCAATATTTGCTACTAAAACTTATTACAGTGATATATTATTCATCAATGGCTTACCAGTCTCATCACTGTTCTGTTACACTGCTCTGCTCTACCTGCATCAGTGTCTTCCTGCACCCCTTCCTTACGCTTTATGTTCTTCTACCTTTTATGCTTTGTGCACCATGTCCCATCTATGCACAATTCCTCTTCTATGCATTTCAACTGCTATACTCTACCTCCTTCTACACACCTGAATCACTCTCAACAACACCCAATCTCTTCTTTGTTCTATGCTTTTATTCTCTCTGTGCATCTTTTGCATCCTCTATTCACAATGCTTCTCCATGCTCTCCCCATGTCGAGTGCTTTGCTTGATCATCATTGAAACTCTTCAGCTTCTCTGGTGGTTAAACCCATGCGTCCATCATCATTGGGTGTTATGCCGAGATTCCTTAGCCTCTCCAGCAGTCGAAACTCTTCGTCTTCTCTGTCACAGTCGAGCTCATTCCCTCTGTTGAAGTTCCAGGCTCCAATAGTCTTACATCTATCAATAGCCTATATGAATAGTCTTCATGCCACTGGAAGATGCCTCGAGACTCTTCATCTTCTCTAGCGATCACCTTGAAGTTTCTTCGAGTCCTTTGGCCGAAACCATTAGTCCTTTCTAGCAGTTACATTGTGAACCTCCAAGAAAATGCATCAGCAACTGAATCGCCAACCATCCAAGAGTCATGATTCGGTTCTTCTAACTGAATCGTAACTGATCGATTAACTGTGAAGAGAAACAGTAGCCCTTCGATAAGATTTCCAAGTATCCAACACCGTTGGATTACAAGTACAGGGTCTCACTTTGATTTCGCCATTTCGGCATTCTTGTGGTGAAGAGTCTTGACTCTTCATGTTACAATCGCCGAAAAGGAGTTTAGCTTGACTAGCTTCGATCATTTCGTATTTCAGCATTTCGCGATTTCGCATGTCGTGAATTCTTGTTGCGAGGCATCTTGACTCTCCAAATCATGATCTCCGAAATGGAGTTTAGTTTTTAGCGTCTTTCACAATTTCGCATTTCAGCGTTTCGCGATTTCGCATGTCGCGAATTCCTGTTACGAGGCATCTCGACACTCCAAGTTGCGATTCTAAAATGGAGCCAGATCAACAGTCCACAAAACTTCATAGTCTGATCCCTTATTTTCTTAATCAAACAGTTGACGGGATTTCGACGTTTTTCCCTTCACGTGAACACAAGTGGTGACCACAGGCTGCGCCAAAAGGTGTTTTGCAATTTCGCATTTCAGCATTTTGCGATTTCGCATATCGCGAGTTCGAGAGGTTAGGGAACCCCGTTCCTTTGACTTTGATTTCCTGGTTTGCAAAACTCCAAAATGGAGTCTTTGTTGATGTGCCTATTTCGAGATTTTGGGGTTCGCTACTTCAAAGGTTAAAGTTCCTTTGATCTTTGATTTCCCAGTCTGCGAAACTCCGAAATGGAGTCTTTGTTGATGTCCTGTTTTGGGATTTCGGCGTTTCGCATTTCGCAACTTCAGGAATTCTGTGATGAAGAGTCTCGACTCTTGACTCCTCCAACTCCCAGTATCCGAAACTCCGAAATGGAGTTTAGTTCCTTTGATCTTTGATTTCCCAGTCTGTGAAACTCTGAAATGGAGTCTTTGTTGATGTGTCTGTTTCGAGATTTCGGCGTTTCTCATTTCACAACTTCGGGACTCCTGTGATGAAGAGTCTCGACTCTCGACTCCTCCGACTCCCGGTATCTGAAACTCTGAAATGGAGTTTAAGTCGTATTTTTTCATTTCACGATTTTTTGTCGTGAGTTGCTTCCTTGACTCCTAGAATTTACGCTTTTGAATGGGATCCAGCGATCACTTGTTGAACTTGCCATTGCCATGCCATTATCCCTGCACTGTTGGTCATGATCTTTTCCATCAATGAAAAACAAGCATACTATGCACTATCTCTTATGATCTTATCGAGCTTGCTCTGCTGTGTCTTCCCAAAATACTTTTGGTGCCCGCCTGGCACATTCTTCCTGTACTTAAGCCATCGTCATTGTTGTACTTTCCATCAATGACAAGAATACGTTGGTTGTAAAACATGCCAACAATCTCCCCCTTTGGCATTAATGGCAACAAAGGCACCCATATTCTTTTCTCCCCTTTTGACATCAATGTCAAAGAGCACATGCTCCCCCTGAGCTATTGCAATATTTTTAGGAGGTATCAGATATTAAACTAACACAAACTTCCCCTGACAGGATGGACTCTCTTATTTGAGGCCTGCAGAATATTTGTATTTAAATCAGAGTCTTCTCCTTCTGATTCTTGGACCTATTCATCTTCAGCTTCCGCTGTATCCTCTGTAGAATACTCAAAATTGCTCACCTCTCTTATTGGGACTCCTTCATCAACCTTTTCTTTTCATAACTGGATAACTCCCCATGTCACTGTTCTCTCTCTACTTCTGACTTCTTTCCCCCTTTGTTCCTAAAAGGTTAGCTTTCCCTGACAAGGTCTTTCCTCTTGTTATCTCTATAGGATGTCATGTATATCATTTTGTAAAACAAAATGTTGTTGATGAGGATGTTGTTGTCCTACTGAAACACTACGTAATTTTAGCTCGTACTTTTCAAACAACCCTTGGATCTGCCCATTGATTCTCATCAATTTCTATTACTGCAAATTCATTTTTCTTCCATGATTCTTACAACCCAAGGCTTTTATGACCATATACATCACAAGAGAAAAACACTACAAACATTCTCACATCTTCTTTTCCTTTTTACAAATGGAGGACCTGTATCAAGTTTTTTAGGAGCACTGATTTCTACCTTGTTGAGTCCAATACCGGATTTGTTATTTGGTGATCTATGACTATCCAAGATTTTATCCAGGGTCATGGAACTGTTCAAGAACTTGATTTGGGTGTTTGACTTTTCAACCTTCAAAACTTCTGCTTCCAACTTATGACATGATTCTTCTCCTACTTCTTCCATGGGATAAATGCTAATTGAGAATTATTTTATTGTATCTAAATCTTCTTCTTTACTTGCAAGGGAGGATTCAACATCAACATCATTAATTGTCCTTATGCCTTTATTCACCACTTGTCCTGAGTTTACATTTACCTTACACTCTTTGGATGTGAACGCCTCTTCACTGCCTCTGTCACACTTTTGACTTGTACTGAGAAAATTATGTTTTAGACCATCCACAAGCAGAACGTATTGGGCATCTCCTTTGTCATTACTCAAACTCACCATCCCTCTATCCTTGATTTTGCCTGGTTCATCATTTCAAGGATCATGTTTCTTGTTTTTCTTTTACTTATGGACAGAAGCTTATCCTTGTCTCTAGTCATGTGTTTGGAACATCCACTCTCTATATTCCTGGAGGCCTTTTGTTTTTGGGTTGAAAGTGCTAGACCACATTTTTCACTATCTTTCCTTTTCCATGTGTTGGCCTTTCTATCTAAGAACTTTATCCTTGGATCTGCTTTGTAATTCTTCAGATAGTAGTTTGCAGCTTTGTGTCCAGATTTGTGACAGTTATAGCATTCAATCTCATTGTTCAATAGATCAAAGTTAGTGTTGCAGTGTTCTCTACTCATTGACTATTTATTATTTATTGACCTCCTCAGTTGCATGTCTCTAGACTTAACTTGGCAATTTGCAATCTGTGATGGTTTGTTACTTAGTTGTATCATTCTTTGTTGTGGCAGATATTTATTCTTTGGAAATCTTAATTGCTCATGTCTAAGTCTTAAGGAACAATTTACAGCTTTGTGACCAAAGTTAGAACAGTAGAAGCAATATCCATAGAAAAATTATGTGTACCCGGAAAATGGTTGTCTTCTTTGAGCAAATCGATTTCTTCCATGCTGATGATTTCCTTGAGCGGGGAGTGTATTATTTCCTTGTTTTACAGATTCAGTTCTGGCACCTTTTTCTTTATTCCTCCTGGGCGGTTGATTATCTTCCTTTGTTTCTACAGGTTTGTTGTCGTCATTGGTTGTAGATTTGACAAACTTGATGAAGTCTTTGTTGCTTGGATGACCACTAATTGATCCCTCTTCATAACCCAAACCTGTTTTCAACTTTGGATTCCTTTGCTGATTCATAATGGTGGCTAATCCTTCTGAGGCTTTGATACTTGACAGATTCTGATGATACAAGGCTTGAAACTTCTCCAACTCTTTCCTAGTTTTCACTACTTCTTCTTCTAGAGCTTTACATCTTGCCTTCTTTTCTGATAACTGTTGTTTCAGAATGTCCTCAATTTTCTTTGCCTCTTCTAATTCTACTTTTAGCAGGGAAAAGTCTTCATCATGCTATTTACTGTCTTTCTCGAACTGTATCAGCAATTGTTTTTGCTTTCTATTCTTAATTCTGAGTTTGTCAATCTCTTCCAGTGCACTGATCAACTCTCTTTCCAAGTCAACCACAACTTCTTCATCATTATCATCACTGTGTGTGCTTTTATTATCATAATCCTCTTTGGCCATAAGCATGAAGTCATTTACCTTATCTTCATAGGAAGACCCATTATCGGTGTCTTCTAAGGAGTCATCATTATTTACACATAAACTTTTCTTTCTATCAAATCTTTTGGATTTGTAATTCTCTTCACCTTCAGAGTTTTGGTCCTTCTTCTTTTGTGGACACTTATTTGAAAAGTGACCTATCTTACCACAGTTAAAACATTTGAGGAGAAGCTTGCCTTGATATTTTCCTTAACCTTTCTTTAACCTTGTCACAAATTTTGCCTCAACGTCATCTAAATCTGAATCAGTATACTTGTCTGCTTTAAAAGATTCTTCTCTAGTAATGGATTTATCTTTGTTGATTCTCATTTCATATGTATTTAATTTTCCTAAGAGTTGATCAATGGATAGAGTTTTAAGATCATTTAGTTCTTCTATTGCAGAGACTTTTGGATTAAATTTATCAAGAAAAGATCTTAAAATCTTCTGAACTAAAATTGATTCTTCAATCTTCTCACCAGGACCCTTCATGGCATTCACAAGTTCTTCAAATCTTAAAAAATACTTGCTAACTGTTTCATCTTCATTCATCTTTAGTTGTTCAAACTTCAACCTAAATGTTTGAAGTTTGGCATCTTTTACTTTCTCATTTCCTTCATAGCTG
>ML806476.1:161161-190075 GCA_009831015.1 Picea engelmannii
TGAATCATTTGTTACCGAGCTTAAACAATTATGCTCATTTTAAATTCATTACAGAACTCTCAATGATGATCACAATAATGTAGGGAAGTAAACAATAGAACATTCAACATTATTCACACATATGAAATATACAGAGACAGATATTTCCTGAGGAAACCCATAAAGGGTAAAAACATCTTCTTCTTGGTATGATAAGTAATCTTTACATTCTATACATTATCATACATATAATCTCCAACTCATTGTGAGGCTACAACCTCTGTTTTGCAAGCTACAACTTGTTGAGAGAACCAACTCTCTATTTTCTCTAGCACCTACTAGAAGGAAGCACCAACTCCCTGGTTTCTCTAGCACCCACTAGAAGGAAGCACCAACTCCCTTGGTTTCTATAGCACCAACTAGAAGGAAGCACCAACTCCCTGGTTTCTCTAGCACCCACTAGAAGGAAGCAACATCTCCCTAAGTGTTCCAGCATGAACTGGATGAAAGCACCAACTTCCAGTCACATAGGCACCAACCTGTAAAACAGAGAACAACGACTCTCCCTTGCACCACCCTGCCACCCTGGTTTCTTTGGATGCAACCAGATGGAAGCTACAAATCCCTGTGTTCAAGCACCCACTTGAACCTCTAAGGACAACAGTCCTCCCTAGCACCTCCCAACCACCCTTAAATATAAATCTTTGCTACTGAAACTTATTACAGTGATATAATGTTCATCAATGGCTTACAAATCTCATCATTGTTTTTCTACACTGCTCTTCTCTACCTGCATCAGTGTCTTCCTGCACCCCTTGCTTATGCTTTATGTTCTTCTTCCTTTTATGCTCTATGCACCATGTCCCATCTATGCACCATTCCTCTTATGTGCATTTCAGTTGTTGCACTCTACCTCCTTCTACGCACCTGAATCACTCTCAACAGCACCCAATCTCTTCTATGTTCTGCATTTTTATTCTCTCTGTGCATCTTCTGCATCCTCTATTCATAATTCTTCTGCATGCTCTCCCCATGTCGAGTGCTATGCTTGATCATCATTGCAACTCTTCATCTTCTCTGGCGATTAAACCCATGCGTCCATCATCACTGGGTGTTATGTCAAGATTCCTTAGCCTCTCCAGTAGTCAAAACTCTTCGTCTTCTCTGTCACAGTCGAGCTCATTCCCTCTGTTGCAGTTCCAGGCTCCAACGGTCTTACATCTTTCAATAGCCTCTATGAACAGTCTTCATGCCACTGGAAGATGCCTCAAGACTCTTCATCTTCTCTGGCGATCACCCTGAAGTCTCTTCGAGTCCTCTGGTCGAAACCATCAATCCTTTCTAGCAGTTACACTATGAGCCTCCAAGAAAATGCATCAACAACTGAATCGCCAACTGTCCAAGAGTCATGATTTAGTTCTGCTAACTGAATCGTAACTGATTGATTAACTATGAAGAGAAACATTAATCCTTCGATCAGATTTCCAAGTATCCAACACCGTTGGATTACAAGCACAGGGTTTCACTTTGATTTCGCCATTTCGCATTTCGACATTTCGACATTCCTATGGTGAAGAGTCTCGACTCTTCATGTTACGATCGCAGAAAAGGAGCTTAGCTTGACTAGCTTCAATCATTTCAGCATTTCGCATTTCGGCATTTCGTGATTTTGCATGTTGTGAATTTCTGTTGCGAGGCATCTCGCCTCTCCAAGTCATGATCTCTGAAATGGAGTTTAGTTGTTAACGTCTTTCGCAATTTCGCATGTCGCAAATTCCTGTTGCGAGGCATCTCAACTCTCCAAGTCATGATCTCTGAAATGGAGTTTAGTTGTTAGCGTCTTTCGCAATTTCACATTTTGGCATTTCACGATTTCGCATGTCGCGAATTCCTGTTGCAAGGCATCTCAACTCTCCAAGTCGCGATCTCCGAAATGGAGCCAGGTCAACAGTCCACAAAACTTCATAGTCTGATCCCTTCTTTTCTTAATTGAACAATTGATGGGATTTTGACGCTTTTCCCTTCACATGACCACCAGTGGTGACCACAGGCTGTGCCAAAAGGCATTTCGCAATTTCGCATTTCGGCATTTGGGATTTTGCATATCGCGAGTTCGAGAGGTTAGGGAACCCCGTTCCTTTGAATTTGATTTCCCGGTCTGCGAAACTCCGAAATGGAGTCTTTGTTGATGTGCCTGTTTCAGGATTTCGGGGTTCACTACTTCAAAGGTTAAAGTTCCTTTGATATTTGATTTCTTAGTCTGCGAAACTCCGAAATGGAGTCTTTGATGATGTGCCTGTTTCGGGATTTTAGCGTTTCACATTTCACAAATTCGGGACTCCTGTGATGAAGAGCCTCGACTCTTGACTCCTCCAACTCCCGGTATCCGAAACTCTGAAATGGAGTTTAGTTCCTTTGATCTTTGATTTCTCGGTCTGTGAAACTCCGAAATGGAGTCTTTGTTAATGTGCTTGTTTCAGGATTTTGGTGTTTCGCATTTTGCAACTTCGGGACTCCTGTGATGAAGAGTCTTGACTCTTGACTCCTCCAACTCCCAATATCCAAAACTCCGAAATGGAGTTTAAGTCATAGTTTCACATTTCACAATTTTTTGTCGTGAGTTGCTTCCTTGACTCCTGGAGTTTATGCTTCTGAATGGGATCCAACGATCACTTGTTGAACTTGCCATTGCCATGCCATTATCCCTGCACTGTCGGTTGTGATATTTGTCATCAATGACAAACACGTATACTCTGCACTATCTCTTCTGACCTTATCGAGCTTGCTCTGTTGCGTCTTCCCAAATTACTTCTGGTGCCCGCCTGGCACATTCTTCCTGTACTTAAGCCATCGTCGTTGTTGTACTTGCAATCAATGACAAGAATACGCTGCCTGTAAAACATGCCAACATCCTCTTTCTTGATCCAATCTCTAGATCTCCTTCTACAAGCTCTCCTTCACCATGACTTAACTTTTCCCTGGTAATCATGCAAACTCAAACAACTAACCGTCAACCTGCTCTAATACCACTTCATCCGTAATTGATCTTTTAAAGACTATGGTTAAGTTTATGCATGAGTTGATTAACCATTTAGGAATTAAGAGAAGAAGCTTAATGAAAGAAGTTGCAGCCATATACGAAGTAAAAACAACAAACCATAACACCAAGATTGTCAACAGAGTTTGACACAAGTTTGTCTACGTCTCCAAGCCTTTGTCTCAGTGGGGAAGGCTTCTTATTAATCTTCAATTCTTTAAGAATACAAAATAAAGGCTTACATAACAGCTCCTGAAACCACCTTTCAGATCTGCAACTTCTGGATAGAAACAAACATCACCATTGGTTGGAACTAAAAATTCTGAGACTTTTGAGTATAAAGTCGACTATGCTTGGATCGACATCTCAGGCTCTAGAGGAACTTTTATGTTCAGCTACTCGAATGCAGAAACATAGTCCATATTCAAAGTCCCCTTGAATTTTTGCAACTTTTGAGTATAAAGTCAACCTACTTCTAAACAGTCCCTTGTGGAATCCCCTCGGCACCAATCCCAATGATGCACCCTGTAAGATCTGTACAGTTTGTACAGTCTCGATTTGCATGCCAAAAAAACTAAATTTTCTCGATTTCCATGCCCAACTAAATAAGTCAGACTCCTCCAAATTTAGGGACAGTTGCCAAACTTAGCGCCAATTAGCCAAATTTAACAATATTTCGCCAGATTTGGAGTATCTCAACCATATTTGGTGGACCTTCTAGAAGGTGCCACATGACACCTCCTCATTGGGCCACGTGTCACCTCACCATTGGCCCGAGCCATGTCATTGCTAGCCACGTCAGCCTGTACAGTCATCATACAACTACCACGTGTCATCGTATGACCCTGCCACGTGTCATCAGTATGAATGCCACATCATCATACAACCCTACCACATGTCATTTGTATGACTACCACATCATCATACACACTTCCACGTGTCGCGTTCGTATAGTGCTACACGTCACCTCTGTACGATGCCACGTGTCACTTCCGTAAAGTTCCAAGTAAGCTTTGAAAATATAAAAAAATGACTACCAAGTGTTAGCCTTTTGTGCTACCACGTGTCATTTTGACGTGTTGTCGATGTCATTCATTGACTTTGACTTTGACTTTTTTGCCTATTTGATCTGACCTTCATATCGTGATAACTTTTGCATACGGTGTCCATTTTCAAAAAAAATATATATGGTCAGAATCATCCGTAAAAAATGAAACAACCCAAATCCCATCTGCATCTCCCAATATGTATGAAATCGTCAATGTGATTGTCAACTGTATCTGAGGGTTGTTCCATGATTTCATGTGTGTCATAGAAGTTGATTACTTCTTCACAAGACTGGATAACTTTATTTTCTTCAAAAGGGACGGTAAAGGATAATGTCTCGTTTAGATCTTCTCCAAGAGAAACTTCATCGAGATCATTTTGGCAGTTTCCTTCATTTGCAAAGGGAAATTCATCGATTACTTGGTATCCTAGCTCACCACGAATGTCATCATCAACATGTTGTTCAACCCTACTTGAGAAATCCTCCATGATGGGGCTAGCCATTTCTTTATAAACAAGGGGTGAATAAAGTGGAACACCTTTATTTGAGGTGTTGACATATTGTCTCTTTTTAGGGCACCTCCTTTTATTCTTAGCAAGTTCCTTCGTAATCCTATTTCTCTGAGGTCTTTTCATCATGAGGGGCTTTATCCTCAAAAAATGGTGGAAAGGATCAAAGAAAAATTCCTCATCCATAGAGTATTTGTATTGGGCCGGAGGAAATTCATCAAGAGTTTGTGGTTCATCACAATTTTCTTCTTCTTGATGGATATCTTCTTGAAACGAAAATGCCCTCAAATAATCAATTGTATACAATGGATAGGACCTCTCCCGAAAAATATCCTCAAAGTCATGAATTGTGTCTTCCACTTGCTGGGATTGTGGTCCAAAATGATTGAGAAAAGTGTGGACAAGGATCGTCAAACCCTTTGGGCTAATGTGCTTAATAGATATTCTTTGTTTCTCATTTAGTGATATCAAGAATGACTTTGTCATTTCATCTTCCTCTTCCAAGCCATACCACTCAAGAAATTTCAAGAAAGTTGGCGACATGTGTAATGGCTGAGCATGGGTTACCATCAAATTTTGGGATATCACTCCATGCTTTAAGCAAGTGATAGCTTGATTTCCCCATGGTTCATCAACGGAGTGATCAGATGAATCTAAAGTGAGCACATCAAAGGGATGGAGAAGAATAAGGGAAAAGTGGGTTCTGGGAAGGTGGATTCGCTAGATGAGATCATTAAGAAGGGTGGAAAGGGAAAGTTCCTCAGGTGGAGTCGCCAAGTAAGCTAAGGGGAAGGCTTTGGGATAGGTTACCAAATGTCGTTAGGGTACGAAGAGGATTCAAAATCCTCCCCAGTAACGATGTCAAAATTTTATGGCACAAGTTGTAGGTTGGACAAAGCCCGACCCAACCATGGAACAAGTGCTACAACTTTGGAAATCCTACACCCAATGTCACCTCTATGTAGGTCCCACACTTCAAGGGTGACTAGGTCACTCTAGGGAGGCAATCCCGGTGACCCTAGGGGGATTGAGATGGAGATGGAGATGGAGATGGAGATGGATGGAAGTGAAGCCCTTATAGGTCAATTCTAAATGGAATGAAGGGTAAGGATAGATGCCTTGTAAGTCTAGTAAAGGTTGTCCCACAAGTATAGTGTTTTTTCAGATGATTGTACCTACCCGAGACATAAGAAAACACACCTTGCAACAATATATGTTAGTTGTATCAGAAAATTAATCTTGTTGTCTCTAATTTGCAGCGATGTATGATAGTATATATCATCAAGAAAAAGATATTATAAGTTTCTCAATATATGATAAAGGTCAAGTAGAAAATGCAAGAGAAAGACTAGCAATTGACTAGCTAAACTCAAGATGAAAAACCAATACTCTTAGCACAAAAGATAAGGTTGTTGTAAACATTTGTTTGCAGGAAATTATATCAGCCTTATGGTTGTAACATTCAATGTATTACAACAATAAAATCAGCCACTAGAATCCCCTCAAACTTTGTCAAAAAGTGCGATAGGACAAGGAGAGTAAATGTGCAAACTTTGAGCAAAAACCAATGGTTGATAAGAGAGTTATTAAAGCAAGTATGTTAGGGTTTCTACAACCCTAATGGCTGAAGATGAAAATTTGTAACAACACCAATAAGTATCCCTTATATGAGGACACCCTAGTGGTTTTGAGGTTCCCAAGGAACAAGGAAAACAATTCACTTTGCAAGAAGTAAAAATGACTGAAATTCACGTTTCCCAATGTAATATTTTATTTCTCCAATGCAACAAATTAATGACAAGTTCCTTTACTATTGGGTTAATGGAGTCACAAGGAGCTTACAGAAGCTACCTCCTTCGGGGTATAAGCCCTTTTACTCCCTGAGGCAAGTTTCTCTAAGCTAGGGTTTAAGCTAAGAGGGTGTATGCCCTTATAGTTCTCTTATAAAACCTTTAATCAATGAGATGAAGCAATAAAATGGTGAAGACTATGGTGGGGGTGTATGCCATTATACCTCCCACCTAGCTCCTAGCATAAACAATACTTGACTTGAATAAAATGATTGTAAGAGAGTAAAAACCATACCAAGATCAAGAGAGATGCTAAGACAATCCACCACAAAAGCTAGAAAATAACCTTGCAAGGTTAGTGCATCACTTCTTCCATTAACCATTCACAACCAAATCCATGCACAAGTGCACAAAGCTAAAAGAGCTAAGGAGGCCGAAAATTTCAGACCAAAGCCTTTCACAAGAGGAGAGTTATGATTTTGAATGAGATCTTATGATCTCTATTTATACAAAAATTAGCCAACACGGTTTGTCCATAAAATAAGGAGTAAAACACAAGATTAGGGGTCAAAAACCCTAATATTTCCCCCTTAACACAATAATATTAAACAATTCACTTAAAATTTCATCTTTTGCACAAAATTAACCATAATCTAGGATGACATCACCCCTTTAGGGGATGTTTTTCCACTTTGAGGAGGTCGTTGGTGTTGGAGAAGTATGGAAGGGCCTCCCAAGGCCACATGTCAAGAATCTAGGTGATCTCATCATGGTGAAGACCCTCTTCTCCTCAAAACATTCAAGTGCAAATGAGTGGCACCTCACCACCAAACCCTAGCCCCCATTGTCATGACGTCATGCTAAAAAATGGGACGTTTTTCCCCTCTTGGGAAAATCGTTTGGCAAGCAATGGGTGGGCTAGGTCGTCCAAGTTATATTTCTCTCATTTGGCATGTGGGCCCCTGACATCCAACATGTGGGATTGTAGCCCATGGAAGCCCAAGCTAGGCTTGTTCTCCCAAAACTGTCCACCAACTAGGTCCTGCAAAGACAAATGAACATGCCCTCCAAGGATCTCAAGTCATAACATCATGATAAGTGGATCCAATCAATAAATAATCCATCTAAGCATGTGCATCAAAGATTACTATATCAAACAATTAACAACTCAAAGACACTATGCGACTTGTCAAGCTTAAGTATGGGAGGGTTGACGAGGTGTCATTTTGGGTAGGTCTTGCCCTAGGTCAAGGAGAGCCTCCAAGATGTCCCTCTCTAAGCCATGTAAAGTGTATGAGGTGGATGGGGCCAAGACTCAATAGGCATAAGGAAAATGACATACTAGGGGTTGTAGTGTCTCATTCATGGGTGCCTTTGTAAATGGTGTGTGGTAACTTTGTCCGCAATGTACTTTTTCCAAGCCCGTCATTTTCCTTTTATCTTTCTTTCTTATATTTTCTTTCAAAATAGCACAAGGAGAGGATGAAGGTCACTACCCTAGCATGGTGACCATATGGTGGTAATGTCACCCACAAATGCCTAATTGAAATGAGAATGTTGGCTCGTGATGAGACCCCCTTTCTCTCATTCCATGCAACTGAGAGTCACTGTCCTGGTTTGGTGACCAGATAATGACAATGTCATACCACTAGATATTCATGGACGTGATAGGTCGGCTTGTGATGAGACCTCCTATCCTTCAATCTACCTTTCAGGCATTTCTTTGTTATATTATGGGTCCCCTTTTATTCAAAGATAAGTGTTTTATTAGTTTCTTGGGTGATCCATGGGTGAAGCATCTGGAAGGTTCATATATGGATTTTATCTTTTACCCAACACCAACCCGTCTAGGCCTTTATCCCCTTCTTCCCATAGAATGAGGGACAACCCCTTCTTGGGTCAATACACCCTAAAATCCCAAGAGATGAGGAAACATAGGGGAATAATGATGGAAAATGGTAAGTATGGTTGGGAATGATACGATGGCTCATTAAGATATTTCCCAGTAGCAAACCCATTCCCAAAGAAGACACCACTTACTAGGGCACAATGTCAACCACCAAGGTGAAGCATGGAAAAAGGCATAATGTCCAAGAACATATCATGAAATCTAGAGCAATCTAAGATATAACATAATCAAATGGCTTAAGTATTGAAATGATGCTCACCATAATACTGACTTGTACCTCATGGAGCAAGGCCCACTGCCTTCTGGAAGCCCACTGGTGTGGTGGATTCCATCTATAAACCTGTGACCATCTGTGGTGGTGAGTGGGTTTTCCATCTGTGCAAAGGGGTACTGTTGGTCATGTAATCTCTTGAAACTCCATATCTGCAACCTGAGGGCCTCGAGACATCATCTCCTTAGTTACCCACAAAATGGTGATAACATGTACCATATGACCATTTCACAATAAAATAGACTTAATGAATGTGTAAGGAACCTTTAGAAAAATTATACAAAAAAAATATCACCTATATAGATGACAAGGGTACGTAAGTTTAGTTGGTAACCTCGAGTAACCACAATACTATAATACCAAACCCGCACAATTACAAAGACTAAATTCCATTTAACGGAAAACCCTTTCCACATGTTTTAAGACCCTTTATTTTAAAAAATAAAGTAAAACTTTATATAGATGCCTCATAAACTATAGGAAGAAGAACTATGTTCCTTTGATATTTTTAAAAGGTGGTCATTTTCTCTAATGTTCATGCAAGAGGGAAAGTTGTACATGCTAAATAAAGAAAATTTAAAAGCAATAAAATTTGGAGGAACTTCGTAGTAGAGGTGTAGATCCTTTGAGAGATGAATGAGGCTCTGACACCAAAATGTTGATGTGAGCAAGATGAGAAGTTGGAGGTCAAACTTCTTTAGTGCATGTATGCTAGAAGTCACTAGGAGAATGAGAATTAAACTAGATGTCTATTAGAAATCCCTAGGAGAATGAGAATTAAAATAGATGTCTATTAAGATGTATCAACATTTAATACTATCCTACAAATTACATAAACTACTAACCGTATATATCACATACATATGTTTCATCACCAATTACCAAATATGACACAATCTTAATATTAGGATGTATCAACATTTAATACTATCCTACAACTTACATAAACTGCTAACCTTATATATCACATACATATGTTTCATCACCAATTACCAAGTATGACACAATATTAATATTGCTTATTTCAACCATTACAAAATATGCCACCATGGATGGGGCATTCCATGGCTTGTGTGGCATGTTTAATCGCCATGATTTGCTAGTGATGCCAAGAATAACTATCACGGAAAATATAAATTGTTTTATGGCATATATCTAATACAAATATAATAATGTAACAACACTCTAGACAAACTGAAATTTGGTGAAAAGATTTGCTTGATAGAGATACATAGCATAATTAAGACAATATAATGTGAAAATATAAAATATCTCAGAAATAAATTATAACAATAAAATAAATAAAAATTGCATGACCTTGTATTTAACAACCTATCAAATAAGATAAAATAAAATTAAAGATATATAAAAACAAAAATAAAAACAATAACAACAACCTTTTCAAGTAGGAGGAAAGGCATTGTTGACCAATTTCACAAAGAGCTTTTGCTTAAAGCTTAGAGAATAAAAAAAGCTCTAATTTACAAATAAGGCGCATTGGGAGCAAATATGCTTTAATTTACAAATAAGGCGCATTGAGAACAAATATTTGTACAAATATACAACATGATAATGGCAACCCTATGTTATGAAAGTTGGTTTAATACAATGTGATTCACATTTTATCACAAAAATTTGTAAGAATACAGTTGACTACTTTTGCAACTTAGTCATACCATTGAACCATCTAGTAAATCCAATTTATTAAATCTAGAAAATACCTCATAGAACAACCCATGAAAAGGTGTTATGCTTCCCACATTCACGAGTGTTGTCTTCAACTTCTGAGAATTTTGTTTTAAGAAAACACTAAATATTGCCATTCTTTGATAGGCCCATCACTAGATACTTGCTCATCCTATCTAAATGTGTATAATTTATAGACAATAGGTTATTCCAACCTACTGCCATGTTGTGCCACAAAGAACATACATATTACAATGAACGGAACTTTATGAAACATAAATGAATGAAACTATTGAAGATAGGTATATGACAAATAACCATACAACCATAGAAAAATAGATGATCATAGAGATATTGATCTTCATTAAAAGAATAAATGTACAACCTAAGAAAAATAGATGATCATAGAGCTATTGATCTTCATTAAAAGAATAAATGTGCAAAATCCCCTAGAACATGCAATCTATAAAGAATAATAATATAGTTCAAAGAAAATGAACCAAAAAAAAAAATCCTTGGGAGTCATTTTTAGAATATAGAGGAAATGCATGGATCTCCCTTCTTTCCATCTCCCTAATTATTAATGACAATTTACATGCTAAAACAATGTATGTATGCTTTCATTTATCATTTATTATAATAATCTATTTTTTAAGGTCACGGCCAAGTGAGACACCAAATTGGTGTATGAGACCCCCTTATTTGTGGGACAAAGGATCCCCTTTGCGCAACGATTTGTTTGCTAAAGTCTATGGAGGTATACATACCCTACCCCCTCTGGTTTGAACCTGTGACCTCTAAGGAAGAAACACATATTCTTAACCATTACACATCATGAACACAAGGTTAAAGTCAATATTTCCATACATCACAATAGATTTTAGAAATTCTAGAAATATTTGTAATATAATCAATACATGTTGCTATCCATCGTTTCACATTGCAATATTCAAATTCTATATGCATTACCTAATACTATGCGGCATGTTTCTCTCTAATACACCTATGAAGCTTTATTTTTGAAGTTATTAATGAATATCAAATCATTTGATCAAAGCTTAACAAAAATAACCCATCTTTTGATTACCCCTTCAGTGGGACTAACTGGATTTCCTTCCTAGGTAGTATGTGTATTTAGGCTAAATGTTGCAAACCTTGAATTACAAGAGTCCAAACAATGATCTTCTTTCTCATAGCATGATCTACCACATGATTCATGAGGAAGATCGCATTGAGCACTAGAATTTTGACTTCCTTCCTTCTGAAATGTCACCCTCTCGTCAACAGTAGGATGAACTTGAGTCCCTTCTGAAAAAACTTTGGAACCAAGAAAACAATTATTGCTTGTGAATAGGACAAGGTGACTTCAGTAGGACTAATTGGATTTCCTTCCTAGGTAGTATGTGTATTTAGGCTAAATGTTGCGAACCTTGAATTACAAGAGTCCAAACAATGATCTTCTTTCTCATAGCATGATCTACTGCATGATTCATGAGGAAGATCGAATCTAGCACTAGAATTTTGACTTCATTCCTTCTGAAATGTCACCCTCTCGTCAATAGTAGGATGAAATTGAATCCCTTTTGAAAAAACTTTGGAACCAAGAAAACAATTATTGTCTATGAATAGGACAAGGTGACTTCAGTAGGACTAACTGGATTTCCTTCCTAGGTAGTATGTGTATTTAGGCTAAATGTTGCGAACCTTGAATTAAAAGAGTCCAAACAATGATCTTCTTTCTCATAGCATGATCTACCGCATGATTCATTAGGAAGATCGCATTGACCACTAGAAGTTTGACTTCCTTCATTCCGAAATGTCACCCTCTTATCAACAGTAGGATGAACTTGAGTCCCTTCTAAAAAAACTTTGGAACCAAGAAAACAATTATTGCCTAACATTGGTAGTTGTAAAGAAGGGGAAACACTCCCCCCTCTTTGTGTTAAAGACACTTGAGAGACTTTTGAAGGAAAAACCTTTTTATTGATATGATATGTGAAGGATCTGCAGACCTCTCAAAAGTTTCCATTCAATCTGGCAATGGAGATTATGAATGAAAAGAAGAGGATGGAGATTATGAATGAAAAGAAGAGAATAGGAACCAAGAAACAAAGGAATAAGAAGAGGGAGTAAATGGAAGAGAGGATGGAGGAGAATTTGAGCTAAATTTAGAACAAGAAGAATTCCATTCGAAAGTGGAAAATGATGTAAAGACTAACAAGTCAATTCTTTTTGGGAAGCGAAAATGTTGTAGAGATTGTCAAATGTTGCAAATATCTCAAATATCTTCAACTGAAAAGATATAAAAATAATGTAAAGATCACTCGCCCACCTGATTTAATCGAAAACAGTATAAAACTCGTCGTCCAATTTGGCGGTAACTTTCTTGTAAAGCTTCGATTCTTGCTTCTTATACACACAGTTGAACTCCACTTCTCCTGAGTTTTTTTACATCTTCATCCAAGGCTTTGAAACCCTTGGTGAGGTTCTCCAAGAAAGGCCATAAGAACAAATACACCTTCTTACGTCGTTTCTGAAGAATAATGTTTGTAAATTGAGCG
Source organism: Picea engelmannii (assembly GCA_009831015.1). Taxonomy (NCBI): domain Eukaryota; kingdom Viridiplantae; phylum Streptophyta; class Pinopsida; order Pinales; family Pinaceae; genus Picea; species Picea engelmannii. Next base: position 173,952 of record ML806476.1, read on the forward strand.
AGCAGACATGCCTTTTAAAATTATTGAAAAATCCCGAATTTACATGTTTCTTGCAAGATTTAACCTCATTCAACTCTCTTCCAAAGCTTCCAAACCCTGATTTACTATAGATTTAAAAAAACAGACAGTAAGAACAAATACACGCAAATGAAGCGGTTTCCTTGGCAGATTAATGAAGAAAAATGGCACCGAATCCCCGACTTGCTGTAGTTCTCTCAGAAAATTCCTAAGAGATGGCTGCCTCCGAGCATGCCGAGAAGAACTAGAGCTCCAAGAGCTATCGCCTGTAGAGATCCTATAAGCGTTGCAGCAACATGAAACCCTGTGCTAATTCGCTCGAATTCGAGTTGTAGAAAACTTACTTCCCAAACCGAACAATTAACTGGATGGACCTTATCGTTTCTTCTTGTTTGCAATTCAGGGTTTCCAGGCATGACAAGAGCTTTGCTTCATATGTCGAAAAGCTGAAGCAAAACTTGTCAATGGCGAGTAGCGGGTTCTAGAGATTTGCATAAACGAGAAAGAAGTCAGGAAATGTATTAAAATCACCACCTACTTGTTGGAGAACAATGGTTAAATGTCATAATTAGAACAATGGTTAAATGTCATAATTAGTATTTGGTTTGAGATTTGTTGAGAGAATCTCTTAATCACCCTCTCCAAAATTAGAATAAGTTAGATTTAGAAACAATCATATAAATGTATTTATATTGAAAAATACTTAATAGAAAGGTGTATAGTTTTAATTTTAATTTGCATCTCATTTTCTTATTTTACCATAGCGTTGGCTATAGCAGGGTATGATGCCAAACGTCATATTTATGTTTTTCTTCGACCTATTTCCTTCCTTAGGGTTCAAGTTATTTCCTTTCTTAGGGTTTAGTACTGAAAGGAGATCATATAAATAATACCCACAAATTAAAATGTTTTTCTTCTGTTATTTCTTAAGGTTAAGTATTGTTTTGCTATTTTTTAGGGTTTAGTATTGAAAAGAGATCATTTAAATAACAATTATAAATTAGGTCAAATTAAGTCATTGTGTCGAAACCATTCATAAGGATAGAATATAAAATATTAATGAAAAGACTTTATTTTGTTTTTTTTGGAATTTTCATTAAAACAAATTAATCTGTTTTGTAATAAATATATCATTTTTTAATTACAAATTTAATAAAAATTCTATAGAAATTTCAAGCATAAGTAAAGTTCTATCATAATCTAAGATCGACTAAAAATTTATAAGCAGAATTCTACTATAATCCAAAATTAACTAAGAACTCATAATAAACCAATACTCACATAATAGACCAATACTCACATAAGTTTTCTCAAATTTGAAACTATCCAAATCCTAGAAAATTCCATTACATTAAATGGAAACTTTAAAGAGACCAATGCTCACATAAGTTTTCTCAAATTTGAAACTATCCAAATCCTAGAAAATTCCATTACATCAAATGGAAACTTTAAAGAGTGTCATTTCCACTTATCACAATTACATAAGCATGTCATATTTGGAATACTACATTCAACACAAAATGATAAGTTGGCTTACTTAGTCATGAATACTCTATATTTTATAGGTGTCATTAAACTTATAACAAACTTCCTTTTGATTGTTGGAATGATGAAATAGGAAGTGAGAATTCTTCAAATTTTAATCAAATTTTTGACAATTTAATTTTATTGATAACTTCACAAAACTCCCAAACCATCATTCCACACTTTGAAGTTTGTGGACTTTTGAATCAGGGATCATGGTAAAAATTCGTCCTTGGAATTTCTGTTAAATTCTTATTAAATTGTAATTGTAATTAAAAAAAGAAACTTTCGGTAAATGAGTAAGTCACTCCTCTTTCACAGGGTTAAACATACCACGCATCTCAGAGGATTGCACACTGGTTAAACATACCACACATCTCAGAGAATTGAACACTCATGAGAGATTACCGCCTCTCTTAACCAACCAATGGAGACTACGGAGATGTAAATCAATATGTCAATATATTACGCTACAATCATAGTTTAGTGTGTGAGAAACACTCTTTTCCTGAGAAGTAAGTTCATACAAACAAGCTAGGGTTTCGATTTCGGGCTTGTAGCGGGCTAACGCTTAGTCCTTTTCTACATATATCGATCAATGGTCGTGTGTGCAAGATCGCCATGGAAAGCTCGTGAGATTCATTTTATTTCTGTTATTTTCGTTGTGTATGCACCTATTTTTCAAGTATTAAGAGAGAGTGAAATGATCATATGATGATTTAAATAACTACAACAGCATGGTGTCTTGTGATTATTGGTGTTTATGTCTCCGATAGCCTTGTGCGATATATTGTTTGTGAAAAATCGTCTCTAGGGTTTTGATCTGTGCGGCTTGAAGAGTTTTCGTTTTTCTCTTCTTTTGTCCTATAAATTTCTGAAAGAGGCTCGAGGATTATATGCTCAAGGGCATTATACGCTATGTTGAGCTTTAATACTCTGATGAACGACCAATAAGATGAGAGTTACTTTCTGGGGATTTGCTGTATGCGGTTTTCTGCGATGATGAATGTTATAAAAAAAATTATTGTAACTGGTAATTTTGTATTAAGTAAAGGCTGCCAGGAAAGCAGCAAAGATACTTAGAGAGTTCAAAATTTCAAAAATTAGAGATAGATGTCTACCAGAGCTTAAAAACCTACCGCTCTGGATTTTCATTACAGACTTGACTAGAGATTTATACCGCACGCTTAAAACCGAAGTTCTAATAGTGACAATTTGGTTAAAAACTCCTAAACAGAACCAAAATAAACAGTGCATGTAAAATAAATCATGGAGGGGACCTGTCCTTTATGCCCTTCTCTGCCATGGTTGACGAGTGGACCGGAGCATTGAGGCATGGAGGTCCGGAAGCGGAGCAGAGCAGACACAGGAGGAAGCAAACTCTGCTCCAACCGATGCGACCATGTTGCTGTCACGGAGAACAGGGTGAGCCTGAACACTTTCCAGTTGAAGCCTGAGTGCGCTGCCTTCGTCCTAAAGACTCTTGAGAGATTGCCGGTGCTGAAGAGAGAGTTCTAGGATAGTCAGGACTTGAGCAGAGAGGGTGCTCAAACGTTCCTGAATAGATTGAACAAAGGTGCGCAGGTCCTCCAATTCTTGCTCAAACTATGCAAGCCTGGAGCTCGCGTCCGAATGACGGTTAGCCATGGTGAGGGCACAATCAAAGACATAGGACAGAAGGAGATGAGAACTGTAGACGGGTTATTGTCTCTCTCGGAGGCAACCATTTGAACCATAAGAAGGAGCGGGAGGGGGCCATGATGAGCATTGTACGCACTATAGGACAGGGCTGTTAATGGCAAGATCTCCCACGTCTAAAGCCACGAAACGGGATGATTGTTGGGAGCATATGACGCAAACATGGCAAAATTACCCACCGAACTCATACAAACCACCTGGCGATCAAGCCTGAAGAACAAAAGGGGAATGCCCTCATGATTAGGGGATGATGCATATTAGAGATTTGGGTGGACTTTTCCCGCATGAGCAAATAGAAATGCAGACCCAGAGTAAAGAGAGGCCGGATGGGGATGGTAATGAACTGGAGGAGAGAACCAGACGGGTGTGGGAGGAGAGAAAGTACAAGCCAAGAAAAAAGGGGCCGAGGACGAGATGGGACAGGGGATGGGAGCCGCCCACGCGGAAGGGAGGACAGGGGCGTGGGGAGGGGGACCCACCAAACCAGAGAGACCAGGGCACGAGACTAGTACATGTGAGAGAGCTGAAACAGAGGGGGGTAGGGCTAATAAGGGATGGGGCAAGGGACCCTAGAACCATTGATACACAGAGTTTTGACTATGCCTGAAATTCTGAGGTTGGCCCGCTGGTCCAGCTTGGTGCTTAAGCTGTGAAGGATGTGCCAAGTATCCACCTGAGCAAAATCAAGGAGGCCCTGAATTTGGACGAAGATAGAACGAAGACGCACATCCTTGGGAAGAGTGGAGAGATGAAGATGCCTGAAGGTATTCTTCGAATCACCCACAACTGAGAGAATGTGAATGCCCTGGGATCTTGCAATGTTGAGACCGTGGAGTTAAGGCATAAGCCTCATCTTCGTTATTCGAAGCCAGACCAAGATTCCAGGAGAAGGTTGACTGAACTTGTCCTCTAGGGCCATACAACACTCCTCTCGCATCTGCCACCCTGGATGAATGTTAGAAATATTACACACTTGTGTTGGTTAGTTGTTCTACAAAATGGTTTTTTTCACTGGAATTCGGGGATATAAATTTACACGAATCACTATTTTTTGTTATTCAGAATTCATTTCTGAATGTAGAAATGGATTCAGCGTGCTGAAAAACTCCCAAGACACTTGGATTCCACAAAAATAATCCCTTAAATTTATGAGTCCAATAATTTCTTGTCAAAGTTTGGGTAAATATCCCCGAAAAAAATATTCATTTCGTAGAATCTTTAACCTACAACTAAGTAAAACTTACTTTGTAAGTTTAGTTACTTTATCTCTACTCTTTTACTTTATGGTTAGTGGATTAAATGTTACATGCACATACATGTACATGGGCCATCTCCTAATTGGGACAATGGAAGTCCATTTGATGAAAATATGAATACTGGATCGACTACCTGAAGGAGTAGCCTTTTAATACATTTTGTTGTAATGCCATGAATTGATTTTATATATTGAAGTTTCTATGTTGAATTCAGAAATGGTTTGAATTGTGTTTTCCTTGATTTGCAATGTAGTTTGTTTTGTTGTAGTTGATAGATGAAGATTTTTGAAGTTTTTTTTTTTTGGAATTTAGTTTTGACTTGTGTTAGATGGATTGTAATTGAAAAATAGTTTTGGATTCATTTACCCTACTTCCACTAAAAGTATTAGGAATTTATTTACTTGAAGGAGTAGTATTTTAATGCATTTTGTTGTAATGCCTTGAATTGATTTTATATACTGAAGTTTTTATGTTGAATTCAGAAATTGTTTGAGTTGTGTTTTCCTTAATTTGTAATGTATTTTGTTATTTTGTAGTGTAACACCCTGTTCCCCCAGTCTATAAAAATAATTATGCTGGTCAAGAACTGTGGCAAACTCAAAGATGTGAATGTGTGATTTTGAATGGACCTTTCGATAAATGTAAATTAACATTATATATATATATATATATATATATATATATATATATATGTTGCAGGACTGCTGGGAGGGGGATGTGCTGAAAAAGAGACCACGATGGCTAAAGAAAGGTGGTGGAAGGCACCTGCAATGGTGGCGTTAACTTCCACCGAAACCAATACCGTATTTGGTCTTCACTGGCCCGAAGAACCAAGAGCGGCTCGTTGGCCCCGAAATGAATTACTCGTCAGGTTGGTAGGTGAAGAGGCTCCTCATGAGTTAATGAGGGATGGGGGTGAACCGCCCATCCGTGGAGGCCTCAGACTTGACCACTGCGGGGAAATTCGTGCCACAGGCAATCTCGCCAGAAAAGAAAAGGCAGGTAAAAGGTGTGGAAGGGGGGAACGCGAGGGGGGGATCGCAGGAAACGATCAGAAGAACTCTGGAGAAAGATACAGAGTGAGTGATAGCAGAGAAGAAGGAGAGTAACCTTCGTTCTTGATTGCTGAAGAACAGAGAGAGAGATTCTCAAGCATTGTGGTCTAGCTCGGGGGTGGCTAGTAGTAAATCCATTCGGAGTCGTTGAGCCTACGGTTGGGTGGTAACGAGCACCTCTCTCAGCAGTTGCATCACTTGGTGTTTTCTGATAAGTGTTTATATCTTGTGTCTTGCATTGAATATCTTAGAATATATGCTCATGGTTTGAACACTTATGAATGGTTTCTGTGTAGAAATGTCTGCATGGTGTTTTGATTGGAAATGGTGGTTGCAAGCTTATGTTGGAATGACCACATTCGGTTTATATATATATATATATATATATATATATATATATATGTATGTATGTATTTGAACGAAGTCAACTTTCAAGTCTGCTCTCGGGAGATTTGTTTCCCTTAATTACCTCTCATGTTTCCCTGGATAGATTCCCCACAGGGACACCCTTTTGGGATCGTTCCCTTACATTCTAGAGCCGGGGCAAGTTCCCTGAAAGGACTACCGCCTTGGTAAAATCCTGAATTGCCTATTATCTATCACAGATGTTAACAGCTCAGGGATTTAAGAAGACCTCTCAGTCTGGTCATAAAACCTGGTGAAAATCTGCCCAGGAAACCGATGAAGAACTTTAAGGCCTAAGTTTGGAAACCTTGCACGAGAGAGGGTGGGTCTCTTAGAGCTTGGGATTTCGGTGTTTTGGCAACCGAAAAAACCAAGGGTTAGTTTTTTTGTATTCGTCAGACGCAAAATCCCGACTTTCGAAACCCCGAAATGAGTATAACGTGATTAGAATCTAATGTTTCGGCGTTTCGGTACCCGGGACACCTAAGGGTGAGTTTCCTTCTACTCACCAGTCCCGAAATCCCAATTAGCGAAACCTCGAAATGAACTAACACGGATGAGTTGTGATGTTTCAGCATTTCGGTACTCGGGGTACCTAAGTGCGAGTTTCCTTGTACTCGCAAGTCCCGAAACCCTGACTTGCGAAGTCCCGAAATGACAGTGTGTGGATGGATTAGGACACTTCAGTATTTCGGCACCCGGAATACCCAAGGGTGAATTCCCTTGTGTTCGCAAGTTCCAAAACCCCGACTTGCGAAATCCCGAAATGATATGGTATGGATGAGTTATGAGGTCTCGGTGTTTCGGCACCCGGGATACCTAAAGGCGAGTTCCCTATACTCGTCAGTCCCGAATCCCCGACCCGTGAAATTTCGATGGGTGAAATCCCGAAATAGATGAACAGGTTGAAGAGTTGGTATTTCGGAGTTTCGGCTCCCAGAAGATCTAGGTGCGAGACCTCCTGTCTGCACACATCGCGAAACTCCGATTCGTGAAACCCCAAATTGGACCAGCATGGGTAGGTATTGATGTTCGGTATTTCGAGAACCGGGATATTCAAGGATAAGCTACCTTGTACCCGCTAGTTGTGAAATCCCGAACTGCGAAACCCTGAATTTGGTTGAATGTATGAGGAGCGGGTGTGTTGGTTTTTCGGCACTCGGGTAGTTGAGGAGTGTGAATCTTCGACCTCTTATATCGTGAAGTCCCGATATGCAAAACCTCGATTCGCGGCGTCTCGAATTGGCATAGTGTGACTTGGTTCGGCATTTCGGCGTTTCGGCACCCGGAAGACCCAAGGGTAAGCTTCCTTGTACTCGCAAGTCTCGAAATCCCGACTTATGAAATCCCGAAAGGATAGAGTGTGGAGAAGTTATTATACTTCGGTATTTCGACACCCGAGGTACCTAAGTGCGGGCCCCACATATTCGCCAGTCTCGAAACCCCGATTCGCAAAATCCCGAAAGGGGGAACGCCGAAATGGCTTAGCATGGATAATACTAGGTGTTTCAGTATTTCGGTATCTGAGATACCTATTGGCAAGTTCTCTTACACTCGCCAGTCCCGAAAACCCAAAGTGCGAAACCCCGAAATAATAATAGTGTGGACGAGATTTGGTGTTTCGGTGTTTTGGCACCCGAGATACCTAACGGTAAGTTCTCCTGTCATCGCATATCCCGAAATCCCAATATGCAAAGCCCCGAAGGTTAGAGTACCAAAACTTGTTCCGGCTTGCTGTGTATCTCGATAAGCACTTAGACCCAGTTTCGGGTTTCGGTCATTCGGAAGTCAAGAGAGCAAGGGATCGCTTGCCTCACGACTCCCCATATCATGATAGCAGAAGTGCCTTCTCGGTAAGGACTGTGGGCATAGCCACGGTCATATGAGGGATTTTAAAAGGGAAAGGAGGGTCTGCGCTAGGCTCCTTAGAATTTAATAAGGAAAGAAAGCCAAAAAAATTCTATCCCGTGGTGGGTGTGTTACAAATTGGTATCGGAGCATGGTTACAACACTTAGCATGCTTGGTCTCATGAACAGGTTGCGCAGAGACTCCATTCGGAGTACGGTTAAAAGGAGTAACCCCCTGTCTTAACCTTCTTAATTAAAAGTCAAAGTTAAGAATGAAAACTCCTATGGTGTGTGTGCATGTGAAAAATATGAATTATGTACAGGTTATATATGAATATAAATATTGACTAACAACCAGCGTTTTTATTTTGCACACAAAGCGAAAGATTAACCGTGGGAAATTTCAGATGTATAGAATGGTGACTCACCATGAAGTGGGGGAGGGTTCCCACAATAGAGACGAAGAATCTGACTAAAGGAGGGCGGTAGGGACCCCTCCAGATCTGGCTAAGACTGTGAGGAGCCTCATGGTCGAATTACAAAGCTACAAGGCTGACAATGAAAGGATGATGAAAGAACAAGAGAAACAAACGGAAATTAATGCAGTTTTACTGCAGAGCTTATCCGACTTACAAAGACAAATGAAGCATGAACCTGAGACACAGAAACGTGGTCATGTTAGTGGCCACACTGAAAGAAGCACCTTGAGAAAGGTCCACCCTAGAGATAAGGGACAAGCGTCGGACAATTCTTCTGGAAAGGAAGTTGGCGACCCGAAGGGATCTTCTAGCAGCAGAACTAGTTCTCATTCCCGAAGAAAACGAAAGAAGCATAAACTTTCCTAGAGTCATAATCTCGAAGAGTTCAAGAAGGCCAAACCACCTTCCTTCAATAGTGAAATAAATAAAGGAGAAGAAGCAGAGGCCTGGCTGCTCAGACTAAAGAAGTATTTCAAAGTCCATGACTTCTCAGAAAACTTGAAGGCCCAAGTAGCCACCTTCAACTTGAATGGAAAGGCTTCCATTTGGTGGGAAGACCTTAAGAATGTAAAAGGGATTCACGAAGAAGACCTGTCTTGGGAACGGTTTGAGAAATACTTCAGGAAGAAGTATCTGTCGGAAAAATATTTCAATGAAAAGACTAAAGAATTCTATGAACTTAAGTTGGGGCAACTCACCATAGAAGAATATGTCAGCAGATTCCTCGAGTTACTGAGGTATGTACCCTACATAAAAGCAAAAAAGGCAAAGGTGCAACGATTCATCAGTGGACTACCTAAGGACTATCAGAACAGGATTGAATTTGACGAACCAAAGACCCTAGAAGATACTATCCAAAAGGCAAGATATTGTTATGAATAGCTTGGGCATCGGACAGGACCTCGCGAAGGCTGGAAGCAGAGGAATAGTTCAGGATTCCAGAAAAGAGGGTTTAAATCCCCAAGATTTAAGGACTATAAAAAGAACTCAAGGATGAGCTTCCCATCCCAAAGTGTACACCAGTAGAACTTTCCCTCCTTGAGCAAAAATAAACTTTCTGGATCTGCCCCAGTAAAGACTGATAATCCAAAGAGAGAACCTTTGAAATGTTGGGGCTATGGAGAAGAACATCTACTGAGGGACTGCTCGCACCGACAACAGAACAGCCGAAGAATTTACAACATTCAAGAAGCTACCACCGTCAATAATGTGGCCAAGAGTGTACCGCAAATTTATGCAGCCTTGGATAATAACCAATTTGACCACCAAGCTTCGGTGGTGGAAATTGAAGGGATGATCACCAACCATCTAGTGTCTATTCTGATTGACCCTGGTTCAAATTTGAGTTATATAGCCCCTAAGGCTGTTGATAAATGTAAACTACAGCCACATAAAAACGTCAAGGCATGGTTGGTACAGTTAGCCACTGGCACCAAAAGAAGGGTAGCAGAGGTCATACCAGCCTTCCATTTAATGTTGGGTGAATTCCCCACCCAAGAAACCCTTAACATATTACCCTTGGGATCGTATGATCTGTTGATTGGTATGGACTAGCTAGCTGCCCATAAAGCCAGATTGGACTGTTACCATAAAACCTTAGAATGTGTAAGTAAATAAGGAAAAAGGATAACCCTTCAAGGGATCTGAAAACCTGTCTCAGTGAGATAAATATTAGTTCTACAAATGAGAAGGTATTGTCAAAAAGGATGTCCCCTATATGCAATACAGGTGTTTAAAACAATTGAAGGCGACAAACCAAGCCTCGAAGACCACCCTACCCTGAGAAAATACAGAGATGTATTTTCGGAAGAGGTACCGGGTCTACCTTCGAGAAGGAACATTGATTTCTCGATAGAACTTGCACCGGGAGTGGTGTCGGTGTCTAGGACACCCTACCGAATGAGCACACCTGAACTAGTTGAACTCAAATTGCAATTGAGAGAAATAATGGATAAGGGCTATATCCAGCCCAGCGTATCTCCATGGGGAGCACCAGTCCTATTTGTGAAGAAGAAAGACGGTACCCTCAGACTGTGTATAGATTATAGACAACTCAATAAGGTAATCATAAAGAACAAGTACCCCTTGCCCAGGATCGATGACCTGTTTGATCAATTGGGGGGTGCGTCTCTTTTCTCAGAGATTGACTTGAGGTCGGGATACCATCAAGTCCGAATCAAGGGTGAAGACATCCATAAAACTGTCTTCCGAATGAGGTATGGTCACTATGAGTTTGTGGTAGTGCCATTTGGGTTAACCAATGCCCCTGCCACTTTCATGTGTTTGATGAACAATGTACTCAGCAAATTCCTAGACAAATTTGTGTTGGTTTTTATTGACAATATATTAATTTACTCCAAGAATAGAGAGGAGCATGAAGAGCATCTTAGGCTTCTGCTACAAGTGCTAAGAGAACATCAGCTCTATGCCAAATTCAGCAAATGTGAATTATTCTAGAAGCAAATACATTACTTACGCCATGTCCTATCTGAAAAAGGAATAGCAGTAGACCCTGACAAAATCAGGTCTATCATGGAATGGCCTACCCCAAAGGACGTTTCAGATATCAGATCCTTTATGGGATTAGCAGGATACTATAGGAGATTTATAAAATGATTCTCCAAGATTGGTTGTCCAATCACTGCCCTCCAGAAAAAGGGGATAAAATTCACATGGACACAAATATGTGAAGAAAGTTTTCAAACCTTGAAATATCTACTGACCCATACACTTGTGTTGAAGATCATCGATCCCGAAGCTGACTTCCTAGTGTGCACTGATGGTTGTAAGGAAGGGCTCGGAGGAGTCCTTATGCAGGGAGGAAGTGTGGTCTGCTCTGAATCACGAAAATTGAATGAGCACGAAGTCAACTATGTGACCCATGATCTAGAGCTGGCTGCCATAGTGCACGCCTTGAAAATGTGGAGGTATTACCTCCTGGGAAGGAAATTTGTACTTATGACAGATCACTGTGGACTGCGATATTTGTTTGACCAACCGAAGTTCAATGCCAGACAAGCTAGGTGGATGGCTCTCCTTAGCGAGTTTGATTTTGAAATCAAACATATTAAAGGAAAAGAAAATAGGGTGGCCAATGCCCTTAGCCAAAGTATGAAAACAATTCACCTGGTAGCAGTGAGCACCTGTAAGACAGATGTCAAGGAAAGAGTTAGAAATGCACAAGAAACAGATCCCTTCGTCCAGACTGTGACCTCGTACCTACAGCAAGAGCCCATCGAGGTAAAGTATGGAGACTACCAGATGATGGAAGGAGGTCTTCTCACTTACCAAAGCAGATTGTATATCCCAGATTGTGACAACTTGAAGAGGTTCATACTGGATGAACTACATAAAAGACCCTATATTGGTCATCCAGGATACCAGAAGATGATCACGGCCACTAGGAAACAATTTTACTGGCTTGGGTTGAAGAAAGACATAGTCGAGTACTTAGCCAAATGCATAGAATGCCAACAGGTTAAAGCAGAACACCGACACCCAGTAGGATTATTACAACCTCTACCAATCCCATAATGGAAATGGGAAACCATCTCCATGGATTTCATCACCGGATTACCAACCTCGACCAAATAGAATGACGTCATTATGGTAGTGGTGGATAAATTGAGCAAGTCTGCTCATTTCATCCCCGTCAAGTCGACTTGAAAGGCAATAGACATCGCTCAGGTATTCATGAAGGAGATATTCAGACTGCATGGTACGCCGAAAGAGATCGTGTCTGATAGAGACACGAAATTTACTTCCAACTTTTGGAAGTCACTAATGGCTGGTTTAGAGACCAAGTTGTTGTTTAGCACAGCCTATCACCCTCAAACTGGCAGACAGACAGAAAAAGTGAACCAAATACTAGAAGACATGTTAAGAATGCATGTAATGCATCAACCCAAGAAGTGGGAAGATTACCTGCCACTGGTGGAATTTGCCTACAACAATGGCTACCAAGAATCCTTAAAAATGATTCCCTTCGAAGTCCTATATGGTAGGCCGTGCAACACTCCTATCAGTTGGAGTAATCCCGTAAACAGAATTTCTTTTGGACTCGACATGTTGAAAGAAATGGAACAACAAGTGACTCAGATAAAACAAAACTTGAAGGTCGCTCAGAACCGACAGAAAAGTTACGCCGACCAAAAGAGAACTCCAAGAGAGTTCAAGACGGGAGACCATGTATATCTCAGAGTTAGGCTCAGGAAGAGTTCTTTGAAAATGGGAGCTTGTGCCAAGTTGGCACCTCGGTATTGTGGACCCTTTGAGGTTCTAGATAGAGTGGGACCTGTAGCCTATAGGCTAGCACTTCCTCCCACAGTAAAAGCACATAATTTTTTCCATGTTTCATTATTGAAGAAATATGTACATGATTCTAATCATATAATTGAATGGTCTGTGATCCAGGTGGAACCGGAGGGAGAATTCCTACCAGAACTTCAATGCATACTGGACAGAAAGGAAACCCTGCTCCGGAACCGAACCATTGCACAAGTCAAGGTGCAATGGAGACATTTTGGCCCAGATGAGGCTACATAGGAAATGGAGGATGCCATGAAACATGCATATCCGATTTTGTTTACTTCTGTACATACATGTCATTTTGATAGATAGAACATCGAGGACGATGTTCCTTTAAGGGGGAGGGAATTGTAACACCCTGTTTCCCCCAGTCTGTAAAAATAATTATGCTGGCCAAGAACTATGGCAAACTCAAAGATGTGAATGTGTGATTCTGAATGGACCTTAGTATACAAGGTCGCCGATATATATATATATATATATATATATATATATATATATATATGTTGCAGGACTGTTGGGAGGGGGATGTGCTGAAAAAGAGACCACGATGGCTAAAGAAAGGTGGTGGAAGGCACCTGGAATGGTGGTGCTAACTTCCATCGAAACCAATACCGTATTTGGTCTTCACTGGCCCGGAGAACCAAGAGCGGTTCGTTGGCCCCGAAATGAATTACTCGCCAGGTTGGTAGGTGAAGAGGCTCCTCATGAGTTAATGAGGGATGGGGGTAAACTGCCCATCCGTGGAGGCCTCTGACCTGACCACCGCGGGGAAATTCCTGCCACACGCAACCTTGCCGGAAAAGAAAAGGCAGGTAAAAGGTGTGGAAGGGGGGAACGCAAGTGGGGGATCGCAGGAAAAGATCGGAAGAACTCTGGAGCAAGATACAGAGTGACTGATAGTGGAGAAGAAGGAGAGTAACCTTCGTTCTCGATCGCTGAAGAATAGAGAGAGAGAGTCTCAAGCATTGTGATCTAGCTCGGGGGTGGCTAGTGGTAAATCCATTTGGAGTCACTGAGCCTACGGTTGGGTGGAAACGAACACCCCTCTCAGTAGTTGCATCACCTGGTGTTTTCTGATAAGTGTTTATATCTTGTCTCTTACATTGAATATCTTAGAATATATGCTCATGGTTTGAACACTTATGAATGGTTTCTGTGTATAAATGTTTGCATGGTGTTTTGATTGGAAATGGTGGTTGCATGCTTATGTTGGAATGACCACATTCGGTTTATATATATATATATATATATATATGAACGAAGTCATCTTTCAAGTCTGCTCTCGGGAGATTTGTTTCCCTTAATTACCTCTCATGCTGCCCTGGATAGATTCTCCACAGGGACACCCTTTCAGGATCGTTCCCTTACATTCTAGAGCCAGGGTAAGTTCCCTGAAAGGACTACCGCCTTGGTAAATCCTGAACTGCTTATTATCTATCACAGATGTTAACAACTCGGGGATTTAAGAAGACCTCTCAGTCTGGTCATAAAACCTGGTGAAAATCTGCCCAGGAAACCGATGAAGAACTTTAAGGCCTAAGTTTGGAAACCTTGCACGAGAGAGGGTGGGTCTCTTAGAGCTCAGTATTTCGGTGTTTTAGCAACCGGAAAAACCAAGGGTCAGTTTTATTGTATTCGTCAGACGCAAAATCTCGAATTGCGAAACCCCGAAATGAGTATAGCGTGATTAGAATCTGATGTTTCGGCGTTTCGGTACCCGGGACACCTAAGGGTGAGTTTCCTTGTACTCACCAGTCCCGAAATCCCGATTAGCGAAACCCCGAAATGAACTAACACGGATGAGTTGTGATGTTTCGGCATTTCGGTACCCGGGGTACCTAAGTGCGAGTTTCCTTGTACTCGCAAGTCCTGAAACCCCGACTTGTGAAGCCCCGAAATGACAGTGTGTGGATGGATTACGACACTTCGATATTTCGGCACCCAGAATACCCAAGGGTGAATTCCCTTGTGTTCGCAAGTTCCAAAACCCCGACTTGCGAAATCCCGAAATGATATGGTATGGAGGAGTTATGAGGTCTCGGTGTTTTGGCACCCAGGATACCTAAAGGCGAGTTCTCTATACTTGCCAATCCCGAATCCCCGACCTGTGAAATTTCGATGGGTGAAATCCTGAAATAGATGAGCAGGTTGAAGAGTTGGTATTTCGGAGTTTCGGCTCTCGGAAGATCTAGGTGCAAGACCTCCTGTCTGCGCACATCGTGAAACTTCGATTCGCGAAACCCCGAATTGGACCAGCATGGGTAGGTATTCATGTTCGGTATTTCGGGAACCAGGATATTCAAGGATAAGCTACCTTGTACCCGCTAGTTGCGAAATCCCGAACTGCAAAACCCCGAATTTGGTCGAATGTATGAGGAGCGGGTGTGTCGATTTTTCGACACTCGGGTAGTTGAGGAGTGTGAATCTTCGACATCTTATATCCCGAAGTCCCGATATGCGAAACCCCGACTCGCGGCGTCCCGAATTGGCATAGTGTGACTTGGTTCAGCATTTCGGCGTTTCGGCACCCGGAAGACCCAAGGGTAAGCTTCCTTGTACTCTCAAGTCCCGAAATCCCAACTTGCGAAATCCTGAAAGGATAGAGTGTGGAGAAGTTATTATACTTTGGTATTTCGGCACCCGAGGTACCTAAGTGCAGGCCCCACGTATTCGCCAGTCTCGAAACCCTGATTCGCGAAACCCGAAAGGAGGAACACCAAAATGGCTTAGCACGGATAATATTGGGTGTTTCGGTATTTCAGTATCCGAGATACCTATTGGCAAGTTCTCTTACACTCGCCAGTCCCGAAAACCTGAAGTGCGAAACCCCGAAATAATAATAGTGCGGACAAGATTTGGTGTTTCGGTGTTTCGGCACCCGGGATACCTAACGGTAAGTTCTCATGTCGTCGCATATCCCGAAATCCTGATATGCGAAGCCTCGAAGGGTAGAGTACCAAAACTTGTTCCGGCTTGCTGTGTATCTCGATAAGCACTTAGACCCAGTTTCGGGTTTCGGCCATTCGGAAGTCAAGAGAGCAAGGGATCACTTGCCTCACGACTCCCCGTATCACGATAGCAGAAGTGCCTTCTCGGTAAGGACTGTGGGCATAGCCACGGTCATATGAGGGATTTTAAAACGGAAAGGAGGGTCTGGGCTAGGCTCCTTAGAATTTAATAAGGAAAGAAAGCCAAAAATTTTCTAGCCCGTGGTGGGTGTGTTACATGTAGCTGGTAGATGAAGGTTTTCAAAGTTTGTTTTTTGGGAATTTAGTTTTGACTTGGGTTAGATGGATTGCAATTAAAAAATAGTTTTGGATTCATTTACCTTGCTTCCATTAAAGGTATTAGGGATTTATTTACCTGAAGGAGTAGCCTTTTAATGCATTTTGTTGTAATGCCATGAATTGATTTTATATACTGAAGTTTCTATGTTGAATTCAGAAATTGTTTGAATTTTGTTTTCCTTGATTTGCAATGTATTTTGTTCTTTTGTAGCTGGTAGATGAAGATTTTTGAAGTTTGTTTTT
>ML806477.1:0-24671 GCA_009831015.1 Picea engelmannii
TCCAAGTGGATTGAGGTTGGAAGGGTGAGGGAACTATACCCTCATCTTCACATAGACTGAAAATAGTCTTTTGGAGGTCCAAAAGCTTCCCAATGGGGAGGTGTGATCAGGGGATCAATTTTTGCTCAAAAATTCAAAGTGCTTTGAATCGCTTCAAATCGAATGAGAGAGTAGGCCTCGTCATTGCGAACCCAACGCAACTCGTTTGGGGTCAAACCGACATCGGGAGAGAGAGATATCGTGATCTGTTCGAATCATCTAACAGGGGAAAAAAGGACGCTGACTGTGCAGTCCGTACAGACTGACATGGCAGGGGTCGTACGATGATGTGGCAGAGACTGTACATCCATAAGCTGATGTGATAGTTTTTGATTGGCAGAGGTGGTCGAATTATGATGTGACACGTGGCATTATTTTTGGTTAATGGTGTGGTGCCACGTGGCCTAGTCATGGGTTGCCACGTGGCACCCCGTTATTGGCTATGGTTTGTTATTTAAAATTTTATGGGGTTCATGGGGGTCAAACCCCGGACCTCACCATCGGTGTAAAGCCTTAACAAACTCCGCCCAACCAACATACCACCGTTTGTTCCTTGCTATATGAGTGGGTTTATATAAATTTAAGTTTGTATTGTTTATTGTTTGGCGCGGGGGTTGGGCTGGGGCTTAGCCCCAACCCGTGGTTATAGCACTCATATCATACGACCATGTCATATGACTCTAGTATAGCGGGCGCGTGCATGTTTTGGGTTTTAATTTGTGGTTTAAAATGGTTGAAATGACCTGCCACATGTTACGGTTCTATTTGCCTATGGGACTAAGCCCTTTTTAAAAATGTGCGTGGTCACATGGACCCATGTGCCCGAGAGTTTGGAAGTTAGGGGCTGGCGTGCCCATAAACGTCCTACATCTCGCACCGTTGGCACGGTTGCATTCGGTGCCGGGTTTTTACGCTTTAAATAGCATGTGTGCTAGGTTGAATGAACAAGGGTGCAATTTGTAGATGCAGAGACAACAAGCTTGAAGAGGAGACTTCAAGGAAGCCTAACTTCTTCGTTTTTTGGCCAAACGAGGTGCCAAAAAATCCCAGCTAGGGGGTTTTGGATGCTATGAAGCCATTGGAGAAGTCTGTTAGTCATTTTGAGTATTGTAAAGCACGGTTTTGAGAACTTTGAGCAATTAATAATAATGATCCATTGGAAGCTGGACCAGGAGATGTAGTCCAAGAGAGGGGTGAACTCCTTTATCATTTGTTGTGTTATGTTCTTATGTTCATTGATTATGTTGCTATTTATTTGTGTCTTAAATGAATAAATCCTATTAATGATGTGTTGCAAAGTTGATCCATTTGCTTTTAACACTTAAACTTTACTTGCAAATATTTTCAAGATTTCAAGTCTTCTCTTCATTTTTAGATCATGGGAAACCCAAGGTGACACACTTGGGCATATATACCCCTTCTTCATAAGTTATTCAAGTTGCAATTGCAGTTCTTTCAACTCTGGTGTACTAATTCTGTAAGTATTTTTTGACACTGGAGCTGCTCCAGGGATCAGGTTTATATAGAAATCAATATCTCTCTTCAGGGGTAGTCTAGTTACCTCTTGGAATACATCTTCAAAATCTTTTAATACTGCATGGAATTCAATATTTGACACCTTATCCTTAGGTTCTTCTTCCATATGAGCTGCAAATATTTAGCATCCCTTCTTGTAACACTTCTTCAGCTGCATTGCTGATATTTCTCTGACAGTAACTACCCTGGGAATTCATTTTACCGCTCTTTGATTTCCTTCTTCATCCAGGAAAATGAATGCCTTGTTACGTCTGTCTAGTATGGCATGGTGTTGGTCCAACCAATCCATCCCAATCAAACAATCATATGATCCCAAAGGAAATATTTTCAAATTTGCCTTGGTATTCAGTCCATCCATGCCCACTGGACATGACTTAACCAACTCAACGACCTTTCTCTTGGCTCCTGTAACCAGCTGCACTAGCCAATATTTCACATGCTTTATTTTTGGAAATTGCAACCTTTCCACTACCTTGGGATCTATATAACTATGACTAGCCCCTGAATCAATTAAAATAGTAAAGGTATGGTTATTGATCATACCTTCAAATTCAATCATGTGTGATTGAAACTCATCTTGCTTGTTGTCCAGGGATACATAGATCCTTGGTATTCTACTATTCATGTCCTCCACTGTTTCTGCTTGCTAAACATTGTGGACAACTCTCACTTTGCCATTTTTGTGGGGACAATATCTATACTTGTGGTCTCCTTGAATACCCCAACATTGAATGGGCATCTGCCTTGGCCTTTGTCCCCCTACCTCATCCATTCTCTGCTCTCTAAAAGATGGTTGTCCTTGAGGACTGTTTCTAAAAAAGGGAGGCTTGTTTCCCTTCTGCCTCTACTCTTTCTTGAACTTCTTCTTGTCCTCCCAAGCCTTCCGGAAAGTGAGATTTTCTCTTTGTTGCTCATATAAGCATTTTTCTCTCCTTATAGTTTCTTCCATAGTTTTAGGATCATCATACTGGATCTTGTCACTAATGGAAGATGGAAATCCACTCAGATACCTTTGAATTTTGACAATCTCAACTTTGATGAAAGGAGCATACTTCAAAAACTCTAGAAACCTTTTTTCATACTCATCTATTGTCATGCTGCCCAACTTGAGTTCAAAGAACTCTTTCATCTTTCTATCATAGTATCTCTTAGCTAAGTATTTGTTTTCAAAGTGTTTCTTGAATTCCTTCCAAGTAACGTTTTTCTCCTTAATATGTTGCACCTACATAACTTGGTCCCACCACACAGATGCCTTTCCTTTTAGTTGATACATTTCCATTATCCCTTCTACATGAGAGGAGTAATTCCACAATTGGAAATATTTCATCATGCCAAGAAGCCATGTCTCAACATCTTCCTCCTTTTGGTGCTCTCCATCAAATGTAGGAGGTTCAATCTTGTTCATTTCACCCTTCCGTTCATCCACTCTAGATATCTTATGCTCTCTGGTAGGAGATGGGATTGAACTACTGTGTGCCCTCCTCTTGGAACGTCCTTGGGAGTGATGGTGGTGTCTGCTAACAATTCTTAATTTTCTCTTCTCATAAGGGAACATGTGACTTCTTGATTTACTGGACTCACTCCCCTTATCCAATTTCCTTTCTATTATTTCTAGGCTTTGTATCAACTTTATGTTGAATTCTCCCTATTACTCCCTGGCTTTCATGAGATTTTTGTTATCTGCTCGGTGAGTCTGGACATTTTTCTGCAATCTTTAAATGATTTTTATCATTTTTCTTTCCATATCTAATCCTTCTCCCTTCCCATTGGAGTTCGATCCCTCTTTATCCAACTGATAATTTATTCCTCTAATTTAGTCCTCTGGACTATAAGCTTCATGTGCATCCCCCATTTCTCTGCACTGTATGATGATCCTTATCTGATTTAGTTGTTGTTTAACTCTGCAAAAAAAATGTGTAGTCAACCGAAATTGTCAGGCCATTAGTCCTTAACAATTCCCACAATATTCCTAAACCAATTTGATTCAAAGACAACTTTCAGATTTCATTATGTTGTTCTAGATCAATCAATAATCCCTGTAGATCTTTTCTTTCTGAGCTCTGCACTGCTCTACAATAATACTTTTTTTTTAGGCACTAGCCCCTTTCTCTCATCCCCTAACCCATGCGACCACGGGCTATCGCCCAACACTAGGTCGATAGGTTCTTATTCAGAACTTCGGGCCTCCGCCTTCAGAAGTCCATCTTCATAAGTTCCTAACTCCTTTCTCTTCGGGGTGTTGACCTTCCAGAGTAAACCTCCACTTGCCGCGTGGCCTTCAATAGATCAACAACTGCCAGTCATTCGACACTTCAGGCTTTGAGGGTTTGCAGCCCACCCTTTCCATTTTCTTATGGAGTGTCCTTCCTTCAGAGTTAGTCTCCTATCGCCACACATCCACTAGCTCAAGGTTTCGATGTTCGAGAACTAACATGTCACATCACTTAATGCCTTTCAATTTGCGGGGGCACGCATCGACGGTTTGGAGTAACCCACCTTTCACCCCGCAATTCTTCTGACGTTGACACGTAACCCATCGGTGAAACCATGGTTTGGATTGTGGGACTGCCTTGGGGAATTAACTCCCAAGCAACGTGGGTCCCTGCAATGCCTCCTAGCTGTCGATATTGGTGTATCATGATCAACACTAGTGTGGGCCCACTAACCATGCTCAAACAGAGTGCCCCATGGCGGAATACTAACGACTCACACGTGGCCCAATTAGATGGGTGACACGTGTCACATTCCAAATGGAATTTCAATCTTTGATGGGTCCAAAACCCACTGAAACGTGGCACACATCCCATGTGTCCACGTCATTCTTGATGACATCATCATGCCATGTCACTCCATAATTTCGGGCTTCAAAATTTTTTATGCATGCTTCCTTCCAGTCTCTTGAATTCTGAATTTTCAGACTTCTTTACCCTCCGGGTCCACATAGTACAACTGTCCACAATCCAGGTGGGGGCACGTGGCAAGTATAGGAGAGGTCCACGTCACCTCTAGGTTATGTCATCATGACTCACCACTTCGTCTCTTCGGGTCTTCAGAGCTTCGGGCTTCAGGAGTTCTCGCCTCAACGCACAATAATTCTCCCGAACGTTAAAATCCCAAACAAGACAATCTACTGACACGTCTCCCTCTTGATGAATGGTCCATATTAGCTCTGGACTTCGGAGCTCCAGGAGTTTTCTTCCCTTCATACCGTGCCGTAACTTCCACCCATGACTTGATCCAATGGTTCTGGTCCAACTTCAGCCCAATCCAATGGTCGAGATCTTCTCCCCCAATCTACGGTGTGGATCCACTTCGGGAACTTCGGGGCTTCGGCCTCTTCCTCTCTATAGCACATATCTTCGCTAAAGTATCGAATGAAGGACTTGTAGATTAACCCTCTTGCACTTTCCTCCAGATTTGACGGTCGGGAATTGTCCTCCTTCTTCTGAACAAATTCCAGTGGCCCACATTACTCTGTGGCCCAATATCACATCTTTCCTAGTTTTATAATACCGCTACACCTCCTCAGCTTCGTAACATGGCCAAGGTAACCTCTTGGCACTCAGAATGCTCTGAGGTTCGAAATTTGTTCCTCTTGACACAATTTCCCCCTGAAACCTTGGTTCCAATGACCACTTATCCAACCCATCTAGGATCAGTGCTTGAACCTTGGCTCTAATACCAATTTGTAACGTCCCCAACCGCCCAACATGCTAGGCAATGCCACAGAGGAACATCTTATTGCTTTGATACCAATTTGCAACGTCCCCAAGACATACACACACATATATATATACTACATGCATTTCTAAAGGTTTTAAAACAATAACACAAAATTAATGCTACCATACAGAATCAAATGGAATTGACAGTAAATCATACATGCAACAAAACACATAACATTTCAAGAATCACAGACATAAATAAGATATATAATTAAGCACAAAAATGATACTTATCTTTAACTGGAGAAAAACCACCAACTGCATGTAGACCTTCCACGAACCTCCCATCCTTAGATCACGCTACTCATCACGCTCAGCAGTGGGTCACCCCCAAGCTAGGAATAAGCTCCACCCAGGGCAAGGGAATCCTAGACTAGGCTGAGGTTACAAGAGATTTCACAACGCAACTAGAAGGATTCTCTTCAAGAGCCTTCTTACACCCACTACTCACGAAATCTCATTCCCCACATGCATGTTCCATCGCGAGAATATGCACCTTCACTGTTCCACAATACATCGGTTGCTCCACTTCCCTTTTAGGGTCTCGGCAAAAGGTCGGATTAGGAATTCTTAGAGCTCCGTAGCTGGTGCTGGACTCTCTCTAGGAGAAAATCACTTCCCAACAAACTCTCTCACCCGGAGAGAGTTTCTCACAGGCCTGAAAACCTGCCTCTTTAACCATGGGCTTGACAACCCGCTTCTTCAACCAACTTCAACTCAATTCCAACAAGGTGAGGACAACATGGTTTTGGAAAGTATAGATATGTTGGGCTTCATAGATAGGTCGACTTCCCTAGTTACTAGTTTCAAAGGTGCATCCTATATGCCCATGTCCATGATGGAGGGCCTAACAAGTTAGGTGAAGGATCGGAGAATGGGAAGCGAACCCCCCCAATGAGATGACTTTCTAGCTTAAACTGCATGTGCTTGAGCCGACACATGTCGCCCATGAAGCACGTTCATTTCCATTTGGAATCCCCCCATCTTCCCAAAGGAATCTAGGATATAAACGTATCCTTCTAATCAACTTTTGGAATAATAAAAAATTATTATTCTCTTGGACTTAAGCCCTTAAGCTTAGCCCCTCTTTCCAACCTCTAAACCCCCTCTCCCTTACCCAACCTAGTAAATCTTAGCCCCCCATTCTCTTTTATCATGGTCGGTCTACACACAACGATGTTTTTCTATTAATGATATGAATAGTTACATGTACAAAACAAGCTCCTGGCCTTTAACACCTAGGCTCTCTGGCCGAATAACACATAAGCTTACCATCTTATAATTGCTTGTCTCACCAGCCCACAAAACATGTTTACAATTCATAAATACAATTGGGGCTCGTCCTTGGGGATATTACAATACATGTGTAAGCATTATGGATGTATGTGATGGAAAAGGTGGAGGGGGTGGTTGGTGGTAAACCCCCACAGGTTGTATGATTGGTGGTAGTACCCTAGGAGAGAAAAATGGTATCCCAAGTGTAGGGGCAGGGTGGACAATGAATAGACATGCGTTGTATCCTAGGACAAATGATGTGTGTAATGGGGTAGTGGTGAATGGACAAATGGTGGTCGTTGTCACATGAAAAAAATGAACTATCATGCATACACATTTATAAAAAAAATTATTCCCTCTCAAAAATTACAATGGATGATAATCTAATTTGTGAGGGGTTTTCCCTCCTCCATGACCCTAACCTCTCAATTATGTTTCCTTGTAGCAATTGCAACAATTAAAGAATGAAATTTAATAAAAAATTCCTAACATCACTTACGTTCATGTTACAAAAAAATTCATTAATGAATGATATCACTGTGAATAACTCAGACAATGATGGATATTAGATAGTAGGTAGAGCACTCAGTTTTACAATTTCCTTGGAGGAAACATTTTTTGAAGGGTTGACTATTGCAAACACATTACATGATGAAAGGGGGGATTCATGAGGGAAAACCTAGCATAGCCACAGTGGATGAAATGTTGAGGGTTGTAAAATGAAAGGATGGTGCAACAATAATGGGGGATGCAACGAGGTGGATCGGTGGATGTCATAAGTGCAACCATTTTGGATGGATGAGATGGAAAAGATGGTGGGGGTGGGTGGTGATAAACCCCCACGAGTTGTATGATGGGTGGTAGTACCCTAGGGGAGAAAAATGGTATGACAAGTGCTAGGGAAGAATGGCCAATGACTAGACCTACGTTGTAGCATGGGACAAATGGTGTAGAATGGGGTAAGTAGTGAATGGACAAATGGTGGTAGTGGTGACCCAACAAAAAATGAATTGACCTACATACACATTTAACTTTCACATTAAATCATGATTTAACTTGACACATAATACATGGTAATGGGGTAATTTTCCCATCCCAGGTGGACATGGTTCATTACTCTCTAAAACCACAACCTATAGAAACACAACAATTGTCTTCTTACACATGTACATCATGCCTTTCTAAGATCCCTTCTAAAAAAGAGAGTATGGAAAATTTCGATCATATTTTATGATCCTTATTACATACTACACTCTATGTCAATAAGTTGTTTTATGGGCACATGCTTAAATGATTTCATATGTTATATTAGTGAAAATAATATTTTAATATAATAAGGTCAATAAGTTGTTTTATGTGCACATGCTTAAATGATTTCATATGTTATATTAGTGAAAATAATATTTTAATATAATAAGGTCATAGTGACTTAATTAGTGAGATAACTCTTAAGTTAGGGTTTTTTCATTGTTATTCTTATAAATAGAGGTTTCTCCCCTCTCATTTGTATCTCTCTTATCATTTTATCTATACAACCAACTATTTTGTAGTATTTATTGGAGAAATCTTCTTGCATTACTCAACTTTGTAAGTGCAAAACATCCTCACACCTACATTTAACACAACCTCCCCATGTCCCTTTAGAATTCCATTAATGTTTGTTCACTTGCTCATGAAGGATAGCTTGTGAATTAGTGAAGGATCTCTCATTAACTCACTTTCAAATAGATACACTCAATGATCGTCTCTAAAGTGGAGGATAGCTCTACCCTCATGTGTAGTGTTGGATGTGTATGAAACCTTGAAGTGATGTTTGGTGTGTATGCAAGCTTCCAAAAATATTTTAATGGATGAATATTTTACTTTAGATAGGTTAGTTAAACAAATGGATAATCATTATTAAATGTTTATGGTGTCTTGTAGAGCCCATTGGCCTCTATCCTCAACACACAACCCTTCACTTCCTTTAAAAACAATTCACTTTCATTAATTTTGATGAATATTTGTGCTATTAATTAGATGTCCAATATATTTTCCCCTAGGTTGACTAGATTCCCTAGGGTATTGAGAATAGGTCAATAAAGATTGGGAACAAAGTTACAAGCACCACATATATTGTGCCTAGCACCATCAAATAACTCCTTCTAAGACAAGTACATTTTGTGTTTATAGTGATGTCCTAAGTATTATCCATCAACTTTCAATGTTTCTCTTACTCTTTCCATGGTATTCTCAATCAACCCCCCACAAGAATGAGGAGAGTATTCTATTCACACTTTCATCTTAGAAAAACATGCCTCCAAATTTAAATCCTTTTCTTTATCTTTTATGAAGTCATACTTGCTACCACCTCTATTCTAAAAAAAACCATAAGAAACCCAACAAAATAAAATTCAAAGAGACAAGATTGAATTCAACAAAATTCACTACATTGTTTAGCTCCCTCAAATAAAGACTATGCTTACTTATCTCCACAAACTAAAGTTGGATCACTATGTTATTTATGGACATCTGAATATGTTTCTAGCTTAAAAAAATGCTCCAAAATATGAGCTCAAAAAATGCTTTGCCACTTGTAGTGTTGTTTATTAGTAAATTAAAAAATGCAAAGAAAAAATAATAAATTTCACCCAAATTTATTGGAGAAATAAGATATTGTAACCACAGTAGTTAAATAAAGAACCATAATATCTAATATTTACTTATATCTTTGAGAAAAACCTTCAATTAAATATAATTCATATCGCAATATATTTTACAAGACATCTCATTATATTGCTTCTACTTATTTATATAGCTCTATCTACATCTTAGAAATATTATAAAAAAAAACCAAAATGAAACTTTTAAATATTGATTTTCACACACTGTTACATAAACCTTACATAACAAGGTATCTATCTACTATCTACTTACATAATTAGTAATATAGGAAAGCATTTACTGTAATATAGTAAAGCCCAAGGGAAGGCTCTTTTTAGATACATATGGCAACGACAAGTGCATAAGTTGTTTTCCATTAAATCACATAAAGAACTTAAGAACACCTATGATCAGATTCTGGACACAAGTGATCCTTAGCCTGAGGTTGTGGAAGCTTTAATTAATTAATATTACAATTTTCAACTCACTAGCCAATGCTGAATTGGAACTCTCAGACATCAATCAATTTATCACCACTAATTTCTCTCTTCTTCCGTTTTGAACAATACATTGGACTGTTGATCTGACAACGAGGAGTCATCGGTTTGTGCATCGAATTTTTTATATATGTTTTGCTTGTAGAATTGCCTGGTTCTGTACACCAGAACAGCTGCAATGGCCGAACCAAGGAAGCTAACTGCTGCCATTATGAAAAACGTCATCTCAAAGCATGCCTTCCCAACACACACCATCTCAACTGAAGCGCGGGAAGCTGACGATGCAACTGGAACATCGCTAGATGACATTTCAAGCTTTGCTCGCCTATCGTAGAAGTATCCTGCTACCCTAACAGAGAACAAGTAGGCTCCCAAAGGATTGGCACTTGCTCCAATATTATTTAAAATAGAAAAATGATAAAGCCCGAACAATTCGGAGATGATAGAGAACAGTAGAGCCCACTGTGCACCGAAGCACATTCCAGTGAGAATGGAGGCCATGTAAAGGGATCTAGGGAGTGCAGAAGCAATGAGGAGATTACCTGCGGACGCAACTAACAAGACGATGCTCAGCAAAAAGGGCCGAGGAATAGAATACTTGTGCAGAAGTACTTCCGAGATAAAGCCTGCCCCGACTCGGCCTAGAAAGTTCCAGATGCTCAGAAGTGAAACAAAAGTGCTTATACTCAGAGAGGAGTATCGCAAGGATTTTCCAATCTGTCCCATGTTGTCGATTGCAGTAATTGTTGATCCCAATCCACATGTTGTTGCCAGGAAAAGTATCCAAAAGTCTAAGCTCATTAGTGCTTGAGAAATTGTATGGTCTTCACCTCTTTGAGGCCATTTTCCTTTCAATTTCTTCTCATCATGAACGCCCAGTACTTCGTTGCTGCTCTCAGTCGATTTGTCCACGGCAGTAGAAATGATATCCTCGCAGAAGCTTTGCAGTTCAATCTTAGACTTCCCTCGATCTGAGAATGCATCATTGAACTGATTCCCTTGAACAACGTTGTCTGACTTTTGAAGCTCTGAGCGCATAACTATCAGCGATGGCAAGAAGATGAAGAGAATTGTTATTGCAGCAAACAACTCAATCACTGTCTGTGGAAGAACCAGCAAGTTTTCAAGCAAAATAAAAACCATAAGCAACCCAGCCAGCACCAGGGCTATTACAAGAAAAACATAAAAATTCTTAGTCTCGTTCTTCTCTTTTGGAGCGTCCATAGGCCTAATGATGGGCATCAATACAAGCGCTACAGAAGTGGGAAGAATAGCAGCCAGGATTATGAGAAAGCTGGGTTGATCATCCTTACTCACAGCCCTGTAAATTTGAGTGATAATAGCACCACTCAGACCTACAAATCCCTTGAGCAGCCCAATGACGAGCCCTCTTCGTCTTGGGAAATTCTTGACACAAGTGACGATTATTCCCGTATTCACGAATGTCATGGAGCTCCCTCCGACGCATTGATACATAAACATCTGCCAAACTGCAGGCTTTGCAATTCTGCCCGTCACAGACAGCCAAATCATGAGATATCCAGCGAGGTTCAGCGTTGAACCTATTGTAAGAGACACCCATGGTGCACAGAACTCGTTGACGATGCCCGCAATGATCCCCACGTTTGCACCCAAGTCGTTGAAAAAACCCAACGTATCGATCATTTCCTGATCATATCCCATGCTCGTTTTTATAGTTTGCGAATACAAACCAAAAAGATAATTCGAACCAGCAAAGGAGAGAATAAGGAGGCACGTCGCGGCCATCATCGATCTGCTTTTCAGACCTCGAAAAACACGATCAATGAAAGGTTTCATATCTATAAATTCAACAACAACTGAAACTTTTCCCTGGATTTTCCCTGGAAATTCAAATAGAGTATAACACTGAGAAGTCGAAGGATATCGGACATGGGTAGATGGAAGGAAAATATAAGTTGAGGCGAGGAATTTATAGGCTGAAAACTCGTTCAGAAGCTAAGCAGGATTCAATAGAACTCATAAAATAGTTCCAAATTTTGGGTAAGAGTTGGTGGGGTGGGAAGCTGGAATCCCGTACTACAGATTTTTGGACACCGCAACTGCAAATGCAATTGCAGATTTCACGTTTCGTGGTAGGCGAGATCGACAACCATATAATGGATGGCAGTGCAGATCTTGTAGTGCAGCTTTATAATTCGTCGTTGTTTCTTGGAAGTAAGTGGTGGCATGATCCATTCTCTCTGGTACCAACAGGCCAGGAATTTCTTCTTTAATTGTGATCTGGTATATGTCGCTGAGCTGAACCAGGGTGTATGTTGTCGAAGGCAGGTGTCTCCCTCCATGCGATATTAGAAGATTAGCAAGGAAATAAATCACACAAGTTTACGATTTTATATCTATTTCGTCCAAGTTATATATTAGAAGATTAAAAGGGAAAGATATCACACCAGTCAAGTTATATTATTAGCAAGTGAAGAAATCACACGGGTCCAAAACTTTATACCTATTTCGTCCAAGTTACCTAACACTCAGCGTATCTGGATTCAAGCGTCGCCCAACCAGCCGACATGTCACTGTTTTTCTCACTGCAGCAGAATGCTTCATCTTAGCCCTCCCTAGTATAGATTCATCTTAATTCTCGTTATCTTTTATTTAGCCTTTCTCCCTAGCATAGATTCATCTTAATTCTCGTTCTCGTTATCTTTTTAAATAAAGGTTAAGGTTACAATTTACATATACAATTTTCATTTACTTAATTTATTATTATTATTTAAAAGTAACACCGGTAAACTAACTGTTATCTACAATAGAATTACAAATCATTTAGTCAATCTTCTTAGTTTTCAAATTCTTTGGTTTACGATTACAAAGCAAAAGGAAAAACAAATGATATGTTGTGAATTGAGGGTTCAACTTTTTGTATATTTGTATGATTATTTTTATATATACAACTTTTAAAGTAGTAAAAATTATAAGAATTTGAATCCTCATTTCTTAATACACACTTAATTTAAGGATACACTAAAAAACAATTTATCTTAGTTTGTTGTGTTATAACATTATTGAAATCAATGGATTATATTGTTATTGAAGTGATTTTTTCTTTCTTTATAAAAAGTTCATTCTTAAAACACTACTGAGAGGAGGTTTCTTCAAGTTTTGTACTTTAAAATAGTTTTGCATCTTTAGGATTTGATCTCTCTGGATACTTGATAAATGTGAAATATATATATATATATATATATATATATATATATATATATATATATATATAATTGACTTATAGTTTGCTTTAGCTATTTATATTTTATCGAGTTTTTTTTATTTTTTTCAAACAAGCTACATTAATTTGTGTGACAACATCTTCTAGCACTAGGCTATAAATCTCCCATGGGACAACAATTTATTGATATGTATAATATATTTTGGAAGCATCCATTCCCATAATATATTTTAGAAGAACTATTACATAGTATTTCTTATTAAACATTTTTTATCCAGGTGGATATCGGTGGCCACCCACCTCTTTCGATTGGCTCAAAACCGTTTTCTGGCAATTTTGGCAATTTACTATTTTTAGCAGGTTTTAACTTCCAGGGCCATTTTGAGGGCCTAAATGAAGGTTTTTCGAGATCGAGGTTCTCAATGATGGCTAAAAACGTATTAATCCCACAAAATGAATCTCCTCAATGATACCTTTCCAACAAGGTATCATACGCCTAAAACAGAGATCGTATGCAAAAGTTACGACCCGAGGAAGTTGATGTACTAACTTACCCAGACGGGGCCCACATGACTTTTGGCGCTTCATCTCCTAGGGTTAGGTTTTTGGCATTCCTGTTTATTGTAAAAAGGCCTTCAGAGCCTCATTGTAATCATCTTCTTGCGAATGAGTGCAGCCGTCACATCTCTTCTCAGAGATAAGCCGCCACCATTCTAGCGAGTCTTTCACTCTGTATTATTACAATCTCTATACATTTCTTTGATTAACATAAATCGTGTATTATTGTATATCCGTGTTTATGGTTGCATCTCTGATACATTTCTGTTATATTATTGAATA
Source organism: Picea engelmannii (assembly GCA_009831015.1). Lineage (NCBI taxonomy): Eukaryota > Viridiplantae > Streptophyta > Pinopsida > Pinales > Pinaceae > Picea > Picea engelmannii. The sequence goes on from ML806477.1 coordinate 13,761, forward strand.
TCTGTGATATCTCTGTGCATTTCTTTATTATATCTTCGTTCACATTTCGTGTCGAAAATAATCCGGATCAATTTTATATGAAACTATGCATATATTATTTATTTTTGAACATCTCTATGTATTTATCGAGTGTGTGCTCTTATTTTAGTTGGGAGAATAGGTTATTTTATGATCAATATTGGATTGTTATGTTATTTGTCATATATCTAAATGCTTTTAAAGTGGAAAAAATTGGAGGAATCAGCTTGCAGGATCATTTTAATAGTAGGTACCAGTTTGGAAAATTCGGGTTTGAAACATTCGGGAACCATTTTGAGGCATCGAATGAAATTTTCTTGGGGATCAAAAACTTTCCTGGAAAAAACTAGGACCCTGTGAAACTATTCTACACATTGAGACCTTTCCAACGGTGCAAAAATTGCATCAATGACAACTCGTATGCAAAAGTTATGCCTCTCACAAGTTGATCTACCGTGTTGACCACCATGGTATGAGAGGGTGCCACATCAACCCCCATTACTCACGCATATGGGAATAGAAACGCATGTAATTTCAAGAATATTCTAGAAGGTCCAAAACTTTATCACAATTGAGGGTTGACGAAGCAAAAAACCTACTTGTAGATGGCTATCGGGCTATGTTAAAGATTGGGCCACTAAGAGGAGAGGGGGTTCCATTCTTTTGCATTGTATCTTGTTCCAAAGCTAAGCATAATAGTTGAGAGTGGTATTTTGTGAGCATAGCATAGGAGGAGAGATTTTGTAGCAGTCATACATGCCACAATCTCAAAGGAAACTCCACTGAGAGTACCCCTTTCTTTGTACTTACATTTGAAGAAAATAGAGCAGAGTGACCTCACCTTATTGATGGGTTTTCTACTGTATTGGGTTTCCTAGGTTATTTATTTTGTTTATTTATGGATGGTGTGTGTGTATTTATTTTTATTCTCTATTTTTTGGATCTCAACTATTCATACATTTTAAGCATAAAACTAGTAATCAAAGAGTTTGAAATCTAAAGGAAATTAACCTTCATAGTAACAATTTAAGTATTTTATTAGATTTGTTGTGTTGAACTTCCTAGTGGAATATTCATGAACTTTTACAGATCATATTAGTATCAAAGCAGGTTTTCTTGGGGCATTTGTGGAAAGTTGCAGGGATCTAGGAATCAGTTTAAGAAGAAAGTCACAGAACCCTAGCCATGGTCAACGAGTCTGTTCATAACAACCCTCGATATCTAGGATAAGAGATATTTACGAGGCAGGAAGAGAATTTTAGTGACATATCTCAAAATATTTCCCTCCTCATGGTGACTATAGTAAGAAATCTCAGACTGTTTGGAGAAGTTGGAGGATTGAACTCAGATATCAGATCAGATGGGAAATCAAGAGATAACGAACACCCAGAAAAGGAGCAGCGAAAAGAACTCGAGAACGAGTAGCCATTTTCTACTGCCATAAACCCATTACAATCCCTATTTAATATGGAAGTTAAAGTGAACATAAATCCATTCCAAGGTGAGATCGATGCATTAAAACTAAATCATTGGTTGTAGCAACTAGAAGTTTATTTCATCATTCACCATATCGATGAAGAAAAAATATACCATTTGTCAAACTGAAGTTAGAGGGCCATGCTTTAACCTGGTGGGAAAGTCATACAAAAAAAATTAGGTTGGAGGGTGATCTTCCAATAACTAGTGGGAGGACTTCAAAACCCTCATTAAGTCTCAATTCTACCCTATCAGGTATGTAGATGACCAATAGATTGGATGGAACTACTTTAGGCAGAAGTAAGGGTAGAGTGTATAGGAGTACACCACCAAGTTCAAACATATTTCCATCATGTTGGGTATCTCTCCCAAGAACCTAGATGTACTCGTCAATTATTTAGGGGTTGTGAATAGCCATATGAGAAAGCAAGTGATTCTTTTCAATCCAAGGACAATGGATGAGGCATGTGTATAGGAACAATATTTGGAAAACATTGGCCACAAGAAAGGGAAGCCAAGTGGTTTTAAGCTTAAAGAGCACCAAAAAGATTCCAAGGAGGGGCAGAATAAGTGGAAAGGGGGAAAGGATAAGAATACGAAAACCATTGCACATTAGTGCAAGTATCCTAGAAATCATTGCAACCATTGCAATATTGATGGACACAGTGAGGAAAAGTGTTGGAAACTACCTCCAAAATTTAACCCAAAGAAATGCAAGAAGGAAGCAAAGAAAAATAATATTCTACCCACATATTTGAGTAATCAAGTTGAAATTAGCTCCAATGTGGATGATAATGTTGTCTGCACATCATTGTAGAAGGAGGTGAATCCAAGTATCCTTCATCACGAGGAGGAGAAGGAGATGAACAAGCTCTTCCACACCAAGATTCATGTCAAGAATACTGAGATAGATGCTCTATTTGACTCCGGTTCACAGGTTAATCTCATAGAAACACATCTGGTCAACAAGATTTGATTGGAGGTTCATGATCATCCTAGCCCCTATCCATTGGGTTGTGTAAACAAGGATTTATAGATCAAGGTAACGAAACAGTGCAAGATTAAATTTGTTGTAAGTTTTGATTTTATTGATGACGTTGAACTGGATGCAATACCCCTTAATGTATGTGGATTAATGTTTGGAAGCACCTACATATATGTAAGACCTTAATATACAGAGCCTCATAAAAATAAATATAAATATATAAATTCTTTCTAACCTACTTCTTGATTTATTGTTCCAGTATAATAATTGACAGTTTAGCAGCATACGAACAACATACTAACAACAGTATAATAATTAACAACAATATAATGATTAACATCAATATAACAATAACAACAAGCAAAAAATGCATAAAGTATTTAACTCAATCTTCAGCTGAACCTGAAGCTTAGTTGACTTAGCCCTTTCCTGGTTGATGATGTTGTTGATGATGTTGATCATGCCCAAACTGAGTATTAACCTCCCATCCAACTAGAAACAACCTCTCTAGTTCCCTATCTCCAGGAATCCTTGCGGTTTCCTGGCCCTTGAGCCTAAAATTCCCAGCAACTACTGTGTCCCTGTGAGAGTCCTCAAGCAAAACTGTTCACTCCAACCCCTTCTTCCCTGAAATTTTCTTACCTTCCCAAAAACCAAATATCCAAAAAAACAAAGATCTTCCTCCCCGAGTTCTCCCCTCTCCCTTATCTTCCTCCCTCAAATCCATTTCTCCAACCGCCTTATCCCCCATTAATTCCTCAACCAACTTATCCCCCCCATTAATTACTTCATCTACCAATTTTAATATAATATTATAATAAAGTCTCCATAAAGTTATTTTAATAATTAATTAAATTAATATTTATCATTCATGATAATTACATAGTTAATTAGGGTTGTTACATACACCCACCCTTCAAGAAACTTCATCCTTAAGTTAGAGTAATTTACAATACAAGGGTAATGACACATGGTTCATACATCCACATCAAATAAACAACATTATTAGTAAGCAAAAAAACAAGCTTATACATACTAGTGTACATGTGCAAAAAATGCATGTGTAGCTAGCACATACAAGGTTCACGCATGTACTAATGACAATTATTATCACACCTATAGTAATTCTTGTATGTTTCCAATCCAATCAACAAGATCATTCATTTCATAAAAGATAGTAAACCAATTAAAATGTTCGCAAAACCCCTCAATTACAATAATTTAGCACAACAACGTTCATTTAGATAATTGTAGTTCAGTTAAGAATTATGAATATACATATATACATATTTTATTTTCAAAAGGGGAAAACAATAAATTCCACTATAAGGAAAAATTCCCACACACTCTCAACTATTTCTATTCATCCTTCCTCCCTAACTTACTTCTGTCTTCCATCCCTATCCTTCCTTTGTTGGACTATCTTGGAGCATCAACTATATTGAACTCCAAATAGAACCCGTAAGCGAAAGTGTCACTCTCTTGACCAAGCTTCCCTAGCAGGTAACTGACAGTCATGATCACATGTATAGGGGAGCGTGAACTAACACCGTCTTCCCATGACTCCAGGTTTCAGAGGATACACGGTGGGAAATGCCTCCGCCCCTCCTAATAAGACTAGGGTCCACACCCTAGCATGGAATATACAGTGGCACTGTGTTGCTGAGAATTTTGTCATCGTATATTTAGTTTTAGGCAGTCTCACCACCTGAAAAATTGCGCTGGTCCATATATCATAGAAAAGCATTCGAGCCAACATAATTTCACATACAAATATTCATACCATATTGTTTCTCGATCAGTGTTCATGACATCAACTTTTATTATCATTATCCTTTGACTATTTCATAGCCCATTGACCTGCAGATTAGTCTATAACACAAACTCATACATATCTATGAATTATCATCATGCAAATGCATTCAACCATAATCTCAATTCGGTATCCACATACCAACAAATTTAAATGTCAAAATTTTCAGGTTAGAAATAGATTGCATAATATCGCCATAATTCAATTAACGTTAACCACTCATAGAATTGACATTCACAAAATAGATTGCATAGTATCCATCATCATTAAAACATTAAACATTCATAGAATTTTCATTCACATAATCGATTGCATCATATCCATCATTATTCAAATAACGTTACATTCATAGAATTGTCATTCACATAATAGATTGCATAATATCCATCATCATTTAAATAACGTTAAATATTGATAGAATTGACATTCACATAGGTTCATACGTCTTAAAAGTTCAAGTGTATCATTAATAGTTTCACAGTGAATAGAAAATAAAGGTGATTAGGTCTTAGGTAATTCTAGTTGTCTAAGTCAAAAGGTGGCATTACATACACCCAACCTTCGAGAAACATATTCTCGAGGTGGTAAAAAAATTGAGGGATGATCTCATCATAATGTCTCGGCATCCTCCCAAGTAGCAGATCCTGGGCTATACTTGTCCCACTAGACCTTAACTTGGTCTACCGGATGGTTCCTGAGCTGTCGGACCCTACGGTCCAATATGACTAATGGTTCTACCGTGAGGGTTCCCGCGTCCGATACCTGCAATTCCTTTCAATTCAGTTTATGAGATTCGTTAGCAACATAATGACGCATAACATATACATGAAAAACATTATGAGTTTTATGCAAGTGGGGTGGAAGTACGAGACGAAAGGCAATGGGTCCGATTCTCTCTTGGATTTTGAATGGCCCTATAAATCGAGGTGAAAAATTTGTCCCCTTCCCAAACCGAATGGTACTCTTATTAGTCCTGATACGAATGAAAACTTGATCTCCCACTTTATAACTTCGGTCAGTCCTATGTGCATCAACATAAATTTTATGTCTATCATGTGCTTCCTTTAGTCTCTGCCTAATCTGAATCACCTGTTCCTCCATCTCTTGAATCAATTCTGGCCCAACTATCACTCGGTCTTCTAACCTTTCCCAACTCAACGATGTTTTGCATGGCCTTCCATACGAGCTTCATAGGGTGGCATTCCAATGGAGCTATGAAAATTGTTATTGTAGACGAACTATACCAAAGGTAGGTACTTCTCCAAATGGGTTTGATTATCCATAACATACATCCTAAGCATGTCTTCCATAACTTGATTTACTCTCTCAGTTTGCCCATCTATTTCAGGATGATAAGTTGTGCTTAAGTTCAATTGAGTTGCCAACGTTGACTGCAAACTTGTCCAAAACCTAGAAGTGAATCCGGAGTCCCTATCAGAAGTGATTTTCTTAGGTATCCCGTGCAAACAAATGACCTCGCTTACAAACATGCATTCCACATCAGTGACATTGTAAGTGTCTCTAACCGGAATCAAATGAGCACTTTTGGTCAACTTATCAACTATCACAAGAATGGCATCGTGTCTATGCGATGTGAGCGGCAATCCCACAAGAACATCCATAGAAATGACTTCCCACTTGGACATAGGGACATCATGCAGTTGTAGGAGACCTGGCGGGTGGTGGTGGTCAACTTTCACTTGTTGACATCCAGGTACTTGGCGACGAAATGGACTACATCACGCTTCAAGCTTACCCAGAAGAAAATATTCTTCATGTCTGCGTACATTTTCTTCACACCCGGATGCGCACAATAAAGTGTTGTATGGGCTTCCTTTAGTATGATGCTTCGAATATCCCCACCTTCGGGGATGTACATCCTTCCTTGATATCTTAATAGTCAATTTGCTTCTAGGATATATCCTTCATACTTTGGATGTAATTTCCTCCCACTCTGGAGGGTTGAAGTAACCTTTAAATACCAACTATATCCAAGAAGTTGACCCAACACATGCTCCCTAAGATTGACTTTTAAGGGTACCAAGGAGAAAACACGTGGTCTACTACTCAAGGAATATGCGACCACATTTTCCTTTCCCTTGATGTATGAAATTCCAAAATCGTAATCACTCATAAAATCACTCCATTGCCTCTGCCTGGCATTGAGATCCCTTTGAGTGAAGAGATGGGAAGACGGTGTTAGTTCACTCATAAAATACTTTCACATGATATATTTCTCCTTCACACTGACTAGGGATTGTGACAAATGTTCTTTCATGGTGTCAAGATGTCGTGACACTTAGTAAAGTGTATGTGACACTTAGTGATGTACATACGACACTTGACAAAGTGCATGTGACACTTAGTAAAGTACACACGACACTTTACGACACTTGCATGGCCTTTGCTATAAAATTTATAACTTGTGTTATATATGCTTTACACCAAAATCAACATTCAAATTTAAGAAATTGTTATTGTATTATAATATATATAAAAAATATGAATACTGTTAATTTTTTATTTACCCATCAAATTAAAATTTCAAAAATTAAGTAAAACACACAAGAAACTACGTATACTAATAACAAGAAGAAGATATAAATGCACATAATTTGAAGAACATATAAATGCACATAAATCTTCGAGAAAGATCTAAAGAATAACTATCTGAACTACGTTTGCTAATAACAGAAAATCTTAACAACTCATCATCTAGAAATAATGAAAAAATATAAATCTAATCAACTTGGAGAGTGTTCTAAAACTCTCTTCAACTAACGAGAGTAATAATATTCTATACAGCTTTCTTTCAAATATAGCGCATGCGCCCATCTCAAATTTCAATTTTTAATACATGCTGAACAACATCTGTAACATTGGCCTTAACATGAAAATTTTATGAGGGTTAAATTTATGGACTACCCTTTAATTTATTTATATATGATGTAGGATTTCACTAACATTTTTATGAACAAATCATTGGATGAAGACCATACCATTGGCTGGAAACCTGGAAACTTACCAGATATTTTTTTTTTAAATTGAAACTATAAACATTAAAGCTCATCCTTCATATAGAAGGAACTTTTAAAAGATCATAAAATAATATGGAAGGAACTTTTAAAAGCTCAAATATAATTCAAACTTTTAAAAGCTCATAAAATCACATGGACAGAACTTTTAAAAGCGGTTCAATTATAATTTATTTTTAAAATTTTGTTTTTATTTTCGAAGTCATAAGTTAATTTTGAAAATAATGTTAATACATTTATTTATTTTATTACAAATTTCATTTATTTATTTTATTACAAATTTGTAAATTTAGAAAAGAACAATTTTTTCTTTTGAAATAGATTTTGAATAATAAAAAATAATGGTTAGTGTAAATTTATATAGTTAGATTTTCTCTAAAAAAAACTATTTCATAGAATAGCTAGACAAAGCCATTTTAGCCATTTTCTTTGCGGTAGGCTAAATGTTCTCATTTTTTAGGGGGACATTTCCCTGAAATCTAGTGAGAAATTATTGTATTAGTAGATTTGAGTGATTATTTCTGTATAATCCAAGTGCCCAGGGGTTTTTCAGCATGCTGAATCCATTTCTAGATGATATTTGCTTGAAATCTGGTGAGAAATTTTTGTATTAATAGATTTGAGTGATTATTTCTTTAATTGATTTATATATTTAAAAATACAATTTAAGTAAGTAAAAACTGAGATTCAACTAACAATTATCTTGTGTGGTTCAAATAAAAACAAAAAAAACTTATAATAAAAAATATTATTTATTATTTCCTTTTAATTTAAAATCCAAGATATATAAAATACAGTCTGAGTGGGCCTAATGCTTAAGAACATGTGTTTCCTCTTAAGAGATCACAGGTTCAAATCCAGAGGGGGGTAGGGTATGTATACCTTCTTAGACTTTACCAGTCAAATTGCTTCGATTGTACCTAAGTCCATAGCAAAGCCATCATAATAACCAAAAAAAAGAAAAAGCCAATATAATAACAAGAAAGAATGCTAAAAACATGTATATGTTTTTCATTTACATGTATTAAGCCTATTTTTCTATTGTATAAGGCTGGCAATGTTTATTGATTTCTTCTGTTGCTTAATAGTTAAATCATTAATAATTTTTTAGATTAAAATATCATTTTATTTTTCAAATTTGATTTTTGATGAATCTAAATTTATAAATTGGAGATGTTAAGAAGTAAAATAAAAAGATTTTGTTTAACTATTTTAAGTTTTGTTTTTTTTCTTACATTAAAAATGTAATTTAAACAACATAAAATTATAATTTTGTATAGATAATAAATTTTTAAATCTGCAAATTTAAATGATTAATTCTCATATTCTCATTAAAAAAAATATATAACAAAATTTTTTCAATCTAACCCAAGTTTTAGTTTTAATTGGTATAGAACATGGACAGAGCAACCATGGGATTACGATACAGCCGGGTGGGACATAAATCGAAGAGGACAAATGAGGGCAGAGCGAAAGCGGATGCAAATACAGTGTTAGATTCCTTTCTTTCACATTTCCTGGCAGGGGAGAGGTACAATAATTGAAAAGAGTACACGGGGCTGACATCAGCAACCTCGAGGCTCGGCCCATTGTGTCAGAATATAATGCAAGAATTTGAAAGTGAGACCAAGGATTTTCCAAAACACTTAAAAAAATCAGGGTTGTTAATGTAATTATAAGTTTTTTTCTTATAAAAATCTCTATATCTTTTACTTTTATTGTTAATTGTATGTCACAAGTAATCTTCCCCATATTTGTTTGAAAAGAAACTTAACAAAAGTCTTTGCAGTATAGTGGATTATTCATTTATTTTAAATTTTGATTTATGAAAAATAAATAAACTTTCAAATTATTAATGTAGATTTATATTAAAAAATGTAATAATAATGAGGATGATTAACTTTTACTAAGATTGAAATGGTTTATTGGATCTTAAGAGGGTAAGTGATTACTTGTGATTCTTTAGAATTTTGTTTCTGTGCTCGAAAAGCATTAAGAGAAGCTTTCCAACATCACCATACTTTTGTTGAGTTAAGATGTTAGAATTAAATTACAGAGGCAGAACCAAACCGTGAGCAGAGCTCACTTGATTGCATTACAGAAGCCAACCATTACATTTAAATAGCATAGAAAACCTGAACTGACCTCCTACAAAGGTGGATCTGAAACCACCAGTAGACCCTAATTTGGACAGGCACACAACAACCCACAATCACTTAGTTACGTAAATCTTAACTAAGGATCCTAATTTCTACATTATTCCAACACTCCCCCTTAATGGAGAAATGGATTTTCTACCACACCCAGCAACTCTCTGCAAATTTCAAATTTTGCCTTTCCCAGAGGCTTAGTGAAAATATCAGCCATATTTTCATCTATGTTACAATAGATTAAGTCAATCTCTTTTGACTGTATCTTTTCTCGGACAAAATGATGCTGAATTTCAATGTGCTTAGTTATGGCATGATACATAGGGTTATTAGCAAGTTTGATTGAGCTTTGATTATCACAATTGATAATTGTGGGTGCCTTTTGTTCTTCTCCCATGTCTTTAAGAATTCTCCTCATCCAGACAGCTTCACATGTAGTACTACACAAGGCTTTGTACTCAGCTTCAGTTGTAGACAAAGAAACAGTTGGTTGTTTCTTACTGCTCCATGATACGCCCCCTGAACCAATTCTAAAGGCATAACATGTGGTTGACTTTCTGTCACTAAGATTTCCAGCCCAGTCAGAATCAGAATATCCTGCCAACATAACATCAAATTCATCAATATATTTAATACCAAAATCAATAGTTCCTTTTAAATAACGAAGGACTCTTTTTGCTGCTTTCCAGTGACTCTCATGCGGCTTAGCCATGAACTGACTAAGGATGCTGACTGAGTAGGCAATATCTGGCCTGGTTGTGGTGAGATAATTCAGACTTCCCACCAGTTGTCGATATAGAGTTCCATCCAATTCTTTGGTCTCATCATCACTACAGAGCTTAACATTCTGTTCTAATGGAGTAGGCATCACCTTACATTCATTCATATCAAATCTCTGAAGCAATTCCTTGGTATATTTGCTTTGTGTAACCAGTGTCACACCATTTTCTTTCCATACTTCAAGACCAAGACAATAATGTAGTTCTCCAAGATCCTTCATTTCAAAAACTTGTGATAACTGCTTTTTTATTTCATCAATTAGCTTAGAAGCATTTCCTATTATGATTAGATCATCAACATAAAGAGAAATCAAAACAATATGTTCTTTTTCATCTTTCTTAATATAGAGATTTGGATCATTCTTACTCTTCACAAATCCTTTTTGCATAAAGAAATTGTCTATCTTGTCATACCATGACCTGGGTGCCTGTTTTAATCCATATAGAGCCTTTTTCAATTTGCATACCAAATGTTCCTGTCCCTGTTTAACAAATCCTTCAAGTTGTACAATATATACTTCCTCCTTTAATTCTCCATTCAGAAAAGCAGACTTCACATCTAACTGATGTAGGTTCCATTTATGTTTTGTAGCTAATGCAATCATCAATCTAATGGTGTTTAACTTAGCTACAGGTGCAAAAGTATCTACATAAT
>ML806477.1:26765-37242 GCA_009831015.1 Picea engelmannii
ACAATAGCAGAGATCATTTAACTTGTGGAAAGTGAGGCAAAGTAAGTCTATCTTTCAGCGCTTTGATTGTCATGATGCGGTAGCGGAAAGAAAAAGGAAAGGCCGATGTAGCAGAGAATATATGCAGAATTCCGGAAATGTAGATTGGTCTTACACCCGCTGATAGCTGGTGCAGAGGAAAGACAATAAACAAATACAGAAAACCATAATCCATTCGTTATAGTAGTGGTCGTACTAAAGTATAACGAAGAACATCAACGAGAAGAAAACGAAATGAAATGCAGTTGTGACGGAAAGGAAGAAATAACATTATGAAAATGATAACACATCAACTGTGAGTAAGGAGCATATCAAATGAATTCCAAACTAATTTAACACAACTGAAAAAGAGGAAAACATGCTGAAAGAAATCGATCGTGATGAATCTCACAGTCACAAGGAAAAATCATCTTTATTACTCCATTAATGGCTTACAAAATAACTCAGCAATTACAAATGAACCCCTCTTCGAAAGAGGTTTTCCCTCAGCGCTGCACTCGCGCCCCCTCTTATGTTACATCTATCTATCTTTTAAAAAGAAAAATAAAACTCTTTGTTTTCCGGGAATCTGAAGTGTTTTTCCTTCTCCGGACTGTGCGACTGCCGGATGCACTGTCGTTTCTTTAAAACCATTATTAATCATTTGACCAGTGGGATACTTTCAACATATATGTTGGATTCATTTAATAGAGCTGCATTGCATCGGCCTGGGAATGCATGTTGGTAGACGCAGCTAAACTACCATCTTTAAGAACACTGGCCTGTAGCCCAACTCCTGCCAGAACTAGAGGTGTTTCTATTGTATTATGTCTGCCATACGCACCAAAGGGTGTATATGTATGAACTAAATAGGCCAATCACTGTTTGACGACGTATTCAAGCTCTTCCAGTAACCCGAATTTGGAACTATACTGGTCTTACTACGAAAAGTTTGAATTGGAATGTCCGAAGCTTAAATATGAAACTGCCCCCATAGCAGATAGTCAATCAGACTCATCTTCACCAGAAGCTTGCTGTAAAACTATCCCCTTCGAGGGAAACCGAGCAACTCTGCACCTGTTGGAAAATTGTACATTTCAGAGGATAGCATGCTTGTGCCACACATTTGCATTTCATCCCTAGTGTTTGCCTGTATAGGATGCCCCAGATATCCCTTGGAGGAGTCACGACTTCTGGTCTGATTATGTTCTTCTGCGGTTATTACCGATTGCGGTGCTTGTTGTAAAATATAATTTGAAAACCCAGATGTATCAGTTTGAGTCCCAATCGTGGAGATGAAAGATTCTACTGTACTCTTAATTTCTCATGCTGGTTTTGCTGTGCAATGTGCGTTTGAGCTCTTAACTGGTTCATTCTTAGAAAACAATGCGCTAGTATTGTGGAGTCTGAACACCCTGTGTCGAATCCTTCTGACATGAGTTCCCACCTCGGAGCACTTGAAATGTCTTGGCAATTCCTCATCTATACCCATGCCACATTTACAACATTCAATGCCTAAAAGGCATCCATAACCGCTGGCTGACTTCATTGTTTCTCTCCACAGGCTTGATAGTGGACGCGACAGGATTATTCTCTGATGTCGACTGTGAAAATTGAGAGCGCCGAACGTTATGACTGCGCCTGTCATGATCGTGGAGTAGAGCGAGGCGTCGTTCCCCATTCCCAGGCTCTGGATGCTCACCGTGAAAAGTGCTATTCTCCTCCATGAATCTCATAACGTAAAAATGAGTGCCAGAAGCTGCATCGTTACGCTGGACACTTGTAATCTTGCCAAATTTCTCATCAACACTCACAAGCACATCCAATCCCCTACTATTTTCTCCATTACCACAGGTTTCAATATGTTAGTAATGCACTCGCACATCACTGATAAGAATATTTCTCTAGCAACTGCGAGAATCAGTAATATCTGGATGGAAGCCGGGTGGACATTGGCATAGCGTACTGTCGTTCAATTTGGCGGTTTTGCAGATAGCGTTGTCTCTAAAGCTATGCAACAACTAAAGCATCCATTTCATCAATGTAAGGTTCCACAACTAAGGGTCTGCTCGATATCAGAATCACCAGGCATTTCATCTCATTACAAACGTTCTGTATTACTGTGATTCCGCCTGGAGAAATTGGTAGATTCTGGTTATTATCGCCATTGGTATCCACATATGGACTCTCTCCCACCACCACAACGCCATAAGAAAATGGTCCGTTGTCATAGAAGAAGTTCGAATCTGGATTCTCTTTAAAAACCACTTCAGTCCCTTGGTCTGTGAGTACTGATGTTTGTATAGCTTCAAGGATGGTGGTTCCCGCGTTCTAGCCACTATTTCTTAGATTGCTAATAGTCCATCCTCCACACTGGAAAGTCAGATTATTTGCGTGGCTTCCTGCCACCAGTATCTTTGGAACATTCTTGCACAGAGGTAATAGTGGCTCGGAAGGCGTCTTTCCATTTTTTAGAAGAAATGATGATTTACGAACAACCTCTCTGGCTAATTGCCGGTGTATCTTGTTGCCAAGCAAGGATAACATCGATCGATTTGCTCTTGGGTTCTCAAACAACCTGGCTGTGAATTTAACTCTTAAGATCCTGCGAACAACGTCGTCTATTCTGCCCATTGGAATCTCCCCACGGTTCACAAGTGTTCCAAGATTACTCGTGACCGATTGGAAATCGTGGGGAACCATTACCATGTCAATGCTCGCGTTGATGGAAGCAATAACACTGTAAGTATAGTTGAAGCGCGGGGGTGATGTGATCTTATCGATTCCTTCCCAGTATGAAAGAATAAATCCCTGGAATCCCATTTGATGTTTCAGAACACGAGTGAGAAGGTCGTAGTTGGAATGCATTTTTGCCCCGTTCCAACTAGATAAAGACGCCATGATAGTGGAGATCCCCTTCGCTAGGGAAGCTATATAAGGGTGCATGTGGATGTTGTAAAATTGGACGTTGCCAGCGCTGTGGCGAGTTCTCTGCTCCGTCCACCCAGCCACGACTGCGTGTTCAAGCTTTGTCGATCTTTCTAGTTGTTCGACACAATCTCCACGATCTATAATCCATATAGAAAACTCTGAAGGCGGCTCAACATCCTTTTATCCAAAAATGACGACTGTTGCAATGAAGGCAGACAGTCCTCTTCCAAGAAATAATCTGGAGTTATAGATTTTCAGGTCCTGGACCTCCAAAATAACTTTTACAGTATCACCGCACCTTTCAACCTCTAAATCGATAGTCTTTCCAATGGACTCATCCAACGTTGTATCCAACTTCAAGAATTATGTTACAAGCTCACCATTCACACGAACAAGTAGATTCCCGGGCTCTAAATGCATCTTGTCAACAGGTCCTCCAGGCACCACGGATTTTATGACAAGAATTCCCGTCTCGGAAAGAAAAGACTGTCTCAGAAATTGTTCAGCCTTGCCTTGAAACCCTAACCGACGTGCCTTATCAAATCCCTTGTGGATAAGGGTCATCTGGAGCGTTCCTCGAGGAATATGGACGGCAGTGCTGTTGCATTTCTGTAAAATTTTCAATGCTTTTACCACTCGATCCAGCGGAAGATAAAAGGCAGAAGAAGTGTTAGTGTTGCTTCCAGCATTAACATCAAAGAACTTCGTAATATTCAAACATAAAAACCTGATATGATATATGGAATTATATTATCATGTCTATTTATCTGGTATTTAAATAGAAATAGAAACATAATAGGCTGTGATTGGAGGCGAATTATTCATATTTCCATGATCATAAGATTCGCCATATCTAAAAGTATGATCTGCGGGTCTGTAGAGTGCAATTCCACACAACACCCATAGAGCGTGCCATGAGCTGCTTGCCATTATATCAACCCTTATATCAAGGAATCCCATTGGTGCTTGGGATAAAAATACTGAGTAGAGCCATTTCCGAAATCTGTTACAACATAGGCTCCAACTAAGGATGGTACTTTCTCGTAAAGTGCCAAGAACAGTAGACCAGGTGGCCTTCATCCATTGGGTGGCCTTAACGTGAAAACTGTAAATTTTGAGTTCTCCTGCCAGTGAAATCACCATCATAAACTTTTAATGGAGTCGCCAGAGCATGTGCAACCAATATTTGCCTATGACCGGTTGCTCAACCAGGCCTTAGGACTATGACAATGTTGTTCTCCCAGGGATAGATATCAACTTCGAAATCCCCAGCAACGACGCCAAAATTTTGGCACTAAAAAATGAAATGGGTTGCAACAAATCAATCCCGAGGCAACCTCGAACCACTTTGGATTGGAAGTTGCCCTCTCCCAACCCGAGAGGGATCTCTCGAAAAATGTCACAAAATGATCTTCAGTAGGCTTAAAAAGGTGGGCAGATTTATGGGTAAATGATAGTCTTGGATTTTTGGGGTTTGGGGGTTAAACTAGGGAAATGGTCCATTGGGCATGGAGTCAAATGAAAACCGAAGAAAGGAGACAATAGCAGAGATCATTTAACTTGTGGAAAGTGAGGCAAAGTAAGTCTATCTTTCAGCGCTTTGATTGTCATGATGCGGTAGCGGAAAGAAAAAGGAAAGGCCGATGTAGCAGAGAATATATGCAGAATTCCGGAAATGTAGATTGGTCTTACACCCGCTGATAGCTGGTGCAGAGGAAAGACAATAAACAAATACAGAAAACCATAATCCATTCGTTATAGTAGTGGTCGTACTAAAGTATAACGAAGAACATCAACGAGAAGAAAACGAAATGAAATGCAGTTGTGACGGAAAGGAAGAAATAACATTATGAAAATGATAACACATCAACTGTGAGTAAGGAGCATATCAAATGAATTCCAAACTAATTTAACACAACTGAAAAAGAGGAAAACATGTTGAAAGAAATCGATCGTGATGAATCTCACAGTCACAAGGAAAAATCATCTTTATTACTCCATTAATGGCTTACAAAATAACTCAGCAATTAAAAATGAAACCCTCTTCGAAAGAGGTTTTCCCTCAGCGCTGCACTCACGCCCCCTCTTATGTTACATCTATCTATCTTTTAAAAAGAAAAATAAAACTCTTTGTGTTCCGGGAATCTGAAGTGTTTTTCCTTCTCCGGACTGTGCGACTGCCGGATGCGCTGTCGTTTCTTTAAAACCATTATTAATCATTTGACCAGTGGGATACTTTCAACATATATGTTGGATTCATTTAATAGAGCTGCATTGCATCGGCCTGGGAATGCATGTTGGTAGACGCATCTAAACTACCATCTTTAACAACACCGGCCTGTAGCCCAACTCCTACCAGAACTAGAGGTGTTGCTATTGTATTATGTCTGCCATACGCACCAGAGGGTGTATATGTATGAACTAAATAGGCCAATCACTGTTTGACGACGTATTCAAGCTCTTCCAGTAACCCAAATTTGGAACTATACTGGTCTTACTACCAAAAGTTTGAATTGGAATGTCCGAAGCTTAAATATGAAACTGCCCCCATAGCAGATAGTCAATCAGACTCATCTTCACCGGAAGCTTGTTGTAAGACTATCCCCTTCGAGGGAAACCGAGAAACTCTGCACTTGTTGGAAAATTGTACATTTCAGAGGATAACATGCTTGTGCCACACATTTGCATTTCATCCCTAGTGTTTGCCTGTATAGGGTGCCCCAGATATCCCCTAGAGGAGTCGCGACTTCTGGTCTGATTATGTGCTTCTGCGGTTGTTACCGATTGCGGTGCTTGTTGTAAAATATAATTTGAAAACCCAAATGTATCAGTTTGAGTCCCAATCGTGGAGACGAAAGATTCTACTGTACTCTTAATTTCTCACGCTGGTTTTTCTATACAACGTGCGCTTGAGCTCTTAACTGGTCCATTCTTAGAAAAGAATGCGCTAGTATTGTGGAGTCCGAACACCCTATGTAGAATCCTTCTGACATGAGTTCCCACCTCGGAGCGCTTGAAATGTCTTGGCAATTCCTCGTCTATACCCATGCCACATTTACAACATTCAATGCCTAAAAGGCATCCATAACCGCTGGCTGATTTCATTGTTTCTCTCCATAGGCTTGACAGTGGACGCGACAGGATTATTATCTGATGTCGACTATGAACATTGAGAGCGCCGAACGTTATGACTGCGCCTTCCATGATCGTGGAGTAGAGCGAGGCGTCGTTCCCCATTCCCAGGCTCTGGATGCTCACCGTGAAAAGTGCTATTCTCCTCCATGAATCTCATAACGTAAATATGAGTGCCAGAAGCTGCACCGTTACGCTGGACACTTGTAATCTTGCCAGATCTATCATCAACACTCACGAGCACATCCAATCCCCTACTATTTTCTCCATTACCACAGGTATCAATATGTCAGTAATGCACTCGCACATCAATGATAAGAATATTTCTCTGGCAGCTGCGAGAATCAGTAATATCTGGATGGAAGCCGGGTGGACATTGGCATAACGTACTGTCATTCAATTTGGCGGTTTTGCAGATAGCATTGTCTCTAAAGCTATGCAACAACTAAAGCATCCATTTCATCAATGTAAGGTTCCACAACTAAGGGTCTGCTCGATATCAGAATCACCAGGCATTTCGTCTCATTACAAATGTTCTGTATTACTGTGATTCCGCCTGGAGAAATTGTTAGATTCTGGTTATTATCGCCATTTGTATCCACATATAGACTCTCTCCCACCACCACAACGCCATAAGAAAACTGTCTGTTGTCATAGAAGAAGTTCGAATCTGGATTCTCTTTAAAAACCACTTCAGTCCCTTGGTCTGCGAGTACTGTTGTCTGTATAGCTTCAAGGATGGTGGTTCCCGCGTTCTGGCCACTATTTCTTAGATTGCTAATAGTCCATCGTCCACACTGGCAAGTCAGATTGTTTGCGTGGCTCCCTGCCACCAGTATCTTTGGAACATTCTTGCGCAGAGGTAATAGTGGCTCGGAAGGCGTCTTTCCATTTTTTAGAAGAACTGATGATTTACGAACAACCTCTCTGGCTAATTGCTGGTGTATCTTGTTGCCAAGCAAGGATAACATCGATCGATTTTCTCTTGGGTTCTCAAACAAACCGACTGTGAATTTAACTCTTAAGATCCTGCAAACAACATCGTCTATTCTGCCCATTGGAATCTCCCCACGGTTCACAAGTGCTCCAATATTACTTGTGAATGATTGGAAATCATGGGGAACCATTACCATGTCAATGCCCGCGTTGATGGAAGCAAGAACACTGTAAGTATAGTTGAAGCGCGGGGGTGATGTGATCTTATCAATTCCTTCCCAGTTTGAAAGAATAAATCCTTGGAATCCCATTTGATGTTTCAGAACACGGGTGAGAAGGTCGTAGTTGGCATGCATTTTTACCCTGTTCCAACTAGATAAAGACACCATGATAGTGGAGATCCCCTTCGCCAGGGCAACTATATAGGGGCACATGTGGATGTTGTAAAATTGGACGTTGCCAGCGCTGTGGCGAGTTCTCTTCTCCGTCCACCCAGCGACGAATGTGTGTTCAAGCTTTGTCGATCTTTCTAGTTGTTCGACGCAATCTCCACGATCTCTAATCCATATAGAAAACTCTGAAGGTAGCTCGACATCCTTTCATCCAAAAATGACGACTGTTGCAATGAAGGCAGACAGTCCTCTTCCAAGAAATAATCTGGAGTTATAGATTTTTAGGTCCTGGACCTCCAAAATAACTTTTACAGTATCACTGGACCTTTCAAACTCTAAATCGATAGTCTTTCCAATGGACTCATCCAACGCTGTATCCAACTTCAAGAATTATGTTACAAGCTCACCATTCACACGAACAAGTAGATTCTTAGGCTCTAAATGCATCTTGTCAGCAGGTCCTCCAGGCACCACAGATTTTATGACAAGAATTCTTGTCTTAGAAATTGTTCAGCCTTGCCTTGAAACCCTAACCGACGTGCCTTATCAAATCCCTTGTGGATAAGGGTCATCTGGAGCGTTCCTCGAGGAATATGGACGACAGTGCTGTTGCATTTCTGTAAAATTTTCAATGCTTTTACCACTCGATCCAACGGAAGATAAAAGGCAGAAGAAGTGTTAGTGTTGCTTCCAGCATTAACATCAAAGAACTTCGTAATATTCAAACATAAAAACCTGATATGATATATGGAATTATATTATCATGTCTATTCATCTGGTATTTAAATAGAAATAGAAACATAATAGGCTGTGATTGGAGGCGAATTATTCATATTTCCATGATCATAAGATTCACCATATCTACAAGTATGATCTGCGGGTCTGTAGAGCCCAATTCCACACAACACCCATAGAGCGTACCATGAGCTTCTTGCCATTATATCAGCCCTTATATCAAGGAATCCCATTGGTGCTTGGGATAAAAATACTGAGTAGAGCCATTTCCGAAATCTGTTACAACAGCATCAATGCCGAATCTGAATGTGGAGGCTTTCCGGTGAGATGGCTTCTACGTTCCTCCTCTTGTAGAAGAATACCTGCAAGTTCTTCAAATGTCAAAGCATTCTCTCGGGCTGCAATAGCTGTTATGAACATTTGGTAGTCTTCTAGCATGCCATTTAATGTGACAATTACTAGATCAATGGGTGAGACCTTTTCTCCTATGTCACCCAGTTTATCTTTTAAATTTTTGATTCTTGAAATGAAATTAGTAACATTTTCATTTTCCTCCATTTTGATTGAGAGCAATTTGCTTTTTAAAAACAAAACTCGGTTTGTATTAGCAGTTTGGTACAAACCTTTCAAGATGTCCCACGTCTCCTTAGATGTTTTGCAATCTCTTATATGCGGAATTATGTTGTCTTTTACAGACATTCTGAGGAAAACTTTAGCTTTGTTTTCTCTCTTCTTCCAATCTTGGGTAGCAGTAGCAGGCTTTGCCTCATCTCCCGAGACAATAGCCCAAACCCCGAATGCTTCCATCACTGTTTGCATCTTAAATTTCCAATTTACATAATTGGATCCGTCTAATTTATTTGATTCATTTAGATATGAATCAATTAAAGAATTTGGCATTTTAAATTCTTTAAAACAACTCAGAAATTACCTTTGCTGCCACCACCAAATCTTTCTCCTGCCAACAACAATGCAACAGCTTCCTCATTCACCACGCTTCTGTTGCGCCTTGAATTGCTGATGAATCAAATGCTGGAAAGATCGCGAAGACAACGATCAAATTCTGGACGGATGATACTCATGCCTGAACACCATCTTCCTTTCACCTCATCCACAACAGCTTTCTCCTCCAGTCGGGTCTCTATGTTCTGTGCGCAAGCGTCAATCTTCTGAAATAACCGCAAAACTCCAGCAGCACTAAAATAAGTCCAGACACTGCTATTAGCCGACGCAAATACAAAATATTTATTTTTACAGTTCCGTTGCCCACTCGGAAACTCTGCAAGAACAGATCGAGCATGCTATTATTCTGCGGCCATGCTCCGTTCAACAACATGATTATAACCGTTCTGTTTGGGTTTGCAGCCTTCAACAGAGGTCTTATTACGCTGATCTCTACGCTGGCGGCCTCCCCACAACACCAAGCGATCCAGGTTCATCCGCCTCTCTTCCTCTTCCAGATTCGAGTGCTTCTCTTTGCATATGCTCCACGCAGCAGCTTCATGGTCTTTCCACTGCAAACGACGATCTAATTCAGTGCAAATTCACAGGACAACGATCGAACCTGGGCAACAATCAGGGACACGATCTCTCTAGAATGATCCGTCGACAACAGGTGCCCCACGCCACGCAGGTGTTCCAGTCACTTCACCCAGCAATCCGAGCAACGCTCCTTCTCTCGCACCAATGCACCATTGGCAATGGGCTGCACTAACTGTGCAAGGGGGATGTGATTTGCAGGCGATTTCTCCACACACTCTCCACGCAGCGATCTGCCTCTTGTTAATCACTCTAAACTTCACGCAGAGGAGACTTCACGCTCCAATGCAGGGAGACTTCATGCTTCTTCAACAAGAGCTGCTCCTCCTCCGAGATTTGGCACTGCTCACTTCCAAGACAACACGACGAACTCTCCACGACAACGAACTCTTCACGCTGTGGCTCCTTCACCAGACTCCTTTACTCCACGTGCCAAACTTATTCCACGCAGGCTGCTCCACGCTCGACCACGGCTCTGATACCAAATTAAATTACAGAGGCAGAACCAAACCGTGAGCAGAGCTCACTTGATTGCATTACAGAAGCCAACCATTACATTTAAATAGCATAGAAAACCTGAACTGACCTCCTACAAAGGTGGATCTGAAACCACCAGCAGACCCTAATTTGGACAGGCACACAAAAACCCACAATCACTTAGTTACGTAAATCTTAACTAAGGATCCCAATTTCTACATTATTCCAACAGTTAGGAAGGTTGGTAGTGTGATAAATATTTTGAAAATGAGATCTAATATGGGTATAGGCTGGACAATCTAAGAGAAAATGATTTT